>JAKVQR010000195.1:0-63946 GCA_030462915.1 Petasospora meyerae | reverse complement strand
GTGCGTAGCACGTTTTGCCCGACAAAAGCTCGAATTGGCGTCGAATAAAGCCACATTCGGCGAAGACATCTGACAGGGTCAGAGTCCAAACTGACGTAACGATGCAACAAAATCTTTTCACCGTGCATGGTCTGGAATTTGGGTAAACGCACCTGAACTTCTGGAGGGCCAATGACAAAGTGACCTTGGCCCTGTGGGTTGTGACCTGAAACCTTTTCACACACGGCAGCGTACAAGGCCATCCTGTTATAAGAATAGCGATGATCTCAGATTGCGCCATGGCGAACACTGAACACATGGCCGAGTTTTGTTCCCAGCTGTTCAAAAGAAACCTTCTCCCCCTCCCTCTCCCTTCCAATCACACGATCATCACCCTCTGCTACACCGACGTTCAGGCTAACAGTACAGTATGAAAGTGGGGATCAGACAGTACAACAAGCTCATAGGTGCTGTCTTTGTTACATCGTTACTATCGTGGATCTTCATCTCGTTCAACGGCTTCAGTCTCAACGCAGACTTCTCCTTTGGCAATGGATTCCTAACACCCACCGTCGTCACCCCGCATCAGAACGTCATGAAGTATCTGGACGAAGAGAAGAGCATAACAGACTTCTACGGCACAGTGATAGACACAGATACAAACCTCCAGCTATTGGACTTTGACAGAACACACATCAAGTACATCTACCCAGAGGTGATCGACTCCATATACAACTCCACGGATATGTCACAAGTCGACTGGTCAAAGTTCGCATACGTCCTCTATGCCACTTCAGAGGCACACACGTGTAACGCCATGATGATCCTAGCGGAGTTGAGAAATTTCGGCACACAAGCAGAACTCGTCATCCTCGTGAACGATCAGTTCCTCAACAAGACTGCACACCCGGAACAGTACGAGATGCTTATGGAGTACAAGGACAGATACAACGTCACCTTGAAGCCTGTGGAGTTGGTCAAGAGAGGCGGTGACTCTGTGAACATCTGGGTGTCGAGTTACACGAAGCTCCTGGTGTTCAACCAAACGGAGTACGAAAGAATCATCTACATGGACTCAGATGCCATCCTGCTCAAGGGACACCTCGATGAGTTGTTCTTCCTCCCACCATGTCAGATGGCCTTCGCCCCGGCCTACTGGCACATGCATGACAAGTTTGCCAAAGAGAAAGTACGCAACAGATACATGCCTGAGAAGTACGGATTCCAGGCTCTCACCACAAAACAGAGACAGTAGAAGATTGATACATTCATCGAGGATAACGTTGAGATCTTTTATAACGACGAACACACTATCCCAACTTCAAACCTACACCAAGGTGAATACGAGTCCGAGCTGGATTACTACACAAGAAGAGTACAAACGAGAAACTATTACACAAACCTGTACAACAACCTACCAAACTATCCGGCTTGGGATGACTTCAAACTCACAAACATCATGATGGTCATTCAACCATCCGAATATTTGGCCAACCGTATCCAATACGAGCTCGATCACAAGGGCAAAGACGAATACGACATGGAACTCGTGGAGAAGATGTTCAACTTACGCCACGTTCTCGACATCCAATACAACAACTCGTTGGTTTCGAAACCAGAGATGCCATTCGATGACCGTTTAGCAGAGTTCCCCGAGGTGTTGTTGATCCCATATCAACGCTATGCTACGTTGTCACACCAAGTGAACATCAAACGTCATCATTGGTGGTGGGCCGCAGATGCACACGAACAGGTATTTGCCCATCACCAGCTCAACACTTCCACTGGTGAACCGGCATACTACGACTTCGACGACGCCGAACACCCGTATGACATCGTGTTCAGCAAGATCAAGTACTTCCACTTCAGTGATGCGCCTATCCCGAAGCCATGGTGGAAGTTGCACAGGGACAGACAGTACTACTACAAACGCAGAAGATGTCCAGCTGACCCAGAAAGGCTCCAAAAGAATATCCCTCAGCCCCTGTGGAGTACAGTGGATTGTCATGGTGCTGCCCATTGGGAAGAGGCAAGAGAGTTGTTCAGAGTGACAAGGAAGGAAGTCTGTGGGTTGGATTTGATGGACACAGACAAGGACACGTACTATCAGATCATCAACTGATAACAATGTATATGGAACAAAAAGTATTTCACGATTTTACTATGAACAACTCCGTACCATCTGCTAGCACCCGGTGGACATTCACAGTATGAGCTCCAGTAAGGTTAGCAGCAAATCTGTACTCCGCGGCTTTCAACAGAGTGGAATAGTTGTAAAGCACACCTTTACTAGAGTAACTGTCGTATGAGAGTGCTTCCAGTTTAAGTCCTGAGTTGGTGATACTGTAGATCAACTCTTTCAAGGGAATCTTGGAACCGTTCAGTAGAGCCCCACTCACATCAAGGATGATATTCTCGCCATTCTTGAGCGATGTGATGCGTATCAGTAGACACCCAATAACCATAATGAATATAGACCCGGATAATATGGGATCTCCTTTGTACTTATTGATCCAGATGCTGTGCCCCACCAATCCGAGTAGAGCAATGGACGTAAACAAACATGCGAGGCCGAGTTTCCTTTCAAGTGTCGTGTAGTGTTCGATGGTGGAGACACTCAGGAGGTGCGATAACGCCTCATAGTTGATTTTGTTGGCGTGAAGTTCGTGAGTCAGATCTTTGACCAGGTTGCCCTCCATTGTTATTGTTGTTCTGTTGAAGTTATCTGGGAAGATATGTGTTTAGGGTTTGGTTTCTCGGGCTGGTAGTGACCAGTGACCACTGACTAGTTCAAAAATCTGGCGTAAAAGCGTTACGGAGCCCCGGCAGCAGTGGTTAAGCAGCACTGCTAGGTACGAGATCATGAGCTGGATTGGAACAGTAGACTGTAGTTACCCCTGGAGTTTCTGTTATCTTCCACTTCTGCCTGATATGTGTATTCTAAATGTATTGTATGTATTACGGTATGATGTATGATTGTGCCGATTGTTAATTTGAGTGTAAATCGTTGATGAGACGGCCGTCGATGAGCCAGCTTAATTAGTATCCCTCGCGCCAAATCATCGCATGTCGAACCCCCGTAATCCCCGTCAAACTGCACTTATAGAGGAAGATACCTATGAATGAGCCACATAATTCGCAGAGCTGCCTTCCGAAATGAGTGACCATCTGTACGCTATGGCCGATGACGAGTTTATGAGTATCCACCATGAAGTTTGACCGTCGATCACTTGCATGTATGACCTCTAAGCGATGCAGTAGAGCATACTGGGCGAGTTTAGGAGGCTTCTTGAATCTTGTCTCTCCCTGACAGGAAAATCAGATATATATATAAGACAGGGTTGATTGGGAGAACAGCCTCGTGCCGACATGCCTAGTACATGTGTCATGCTGCTAGCCAGTAATGAAACACGCTCAATCAGAGACTTAAAGAGCCCTTTCAGCAGGTGGTCTTTTGTTGGTCTTGGGAAAGCTTCCATGTCAACTTCTAGGGACACAGGAGACTGGACACGTAGTTAGACATTCCGCGAAAATTACCATATTGGGCCGATTCACAGGCCTTGTATTCTTCACGAGGGGCTAAAGCAGCCTTTGAATAGAAGAAGATGCACAATAAAACAGCGGAAAGAAAGCTTGTTCAGAACAATTCCAAGATCGTCTACCTAAGATCTTCTATGAAGCAATTCCAGTTGGTCTGGAGCTTCTAGCGCTACCATAGCGCATGCTATAGAGCCCCGAAGATGGTAATTTAGGGGGGTCGACTAGGGCCTTGTGCGCATAGTAAGGAAAATTGTCCACTGAGATATGAACATCATGAGACTTTTCGGGCTGGACGTCGATGACAGTTCTTAATTATAATATTGAGACTTGGTTATAGATTTATGGTTAGTATTATGTATATTGATATAAGAGCTCTAGAATATGACTATAATGCTTATTCCGAGTGATCAGTTACACCGCAGAGGATACAATACTCAGAGGAAGGCTCAATTGGGTGGAGTGATGGGTAATTAACCACCATGCATAACCATGGGTTATACTGTCTCACAAACAGAAGCAACTGAGTCCTGACCTCTTTGGAAATAGGGCCTTGTTGTCACAACGTGTCCAGGGATATCCCCACAGGTTTCCGCTTGAAGTTCAAAGCATAAAATTGTTCCAAAGTTCAGATCTTCGTAATCATCATCCTCCTTTGCTTTTGAATATTATTGTAACCCAAGAACGCACATTAATGTTGGTCTTAAGAGCCCTACAAAGAACTCCCAAACTATACAGGCAGGTCCTAATCGCTGTTGCCACTATAACAATTGCCCTATGCATTTTCACAACACTAAGAGGTTACGACATAGATGGCGACATCTCGTTTGAAGCTGGTCTCTTGTCACCTTCATGGAAGCCATCACTTCAACCACTCATCCAGAACCCTCAAGACGATACAAAAGTCGATACCATCACATATGGAACAGTCACGGACCATAGCACGGGTCTAAGACTCTTGGATTTCGACAGAGAACACCTAAAGTACATCTACCCAGAGGCGATCGACGCGTTCTATCACAACACAGACATGTCACAAGTGGACTGGTCCAAGTTTGCATATGTGATGTATGCTACATCAGTGGCACACACATGCAACGCCATGATGATCCTAGCGGAGTTGAGAAACTATGGAACGAAAGCAGACTTGGTGATCTTGGTGAATGATCAGTTCCTCAACGAGACAGCTTACCCAGACCAGTACACCATGCTAAAAGGGTTCTCGGAGAGGTATAATGTGACACTGAAGCCAGTGGAGGTCATCTAGAAAGGTGGTAACTCCGTGAACATCTGGATCTCCAGCTTCACCAAGCTGTTGGTGTTCAATCAGACAGAGTACGACAGAATCATCTACATGGACTCTGACGCGTACCTGACCAAGGGCCACGTGGATGAGTTGTTCTTCCTTCCACCTTGCAAAATGGCAGTCCCAGCTGCCTACTGGCTTCAACATGATCGTTACCAGAAACAGGAGATCAGGGACAAGTACCCACCTGAGAGGTTCGGGTTCACACCGCTTACTAGAGAGGAGAGAAAGATCAAAGTTGACACGTGGATCGACAAGAACGTGAATGCCTTTTTGGATAAGCAACATCATGTTCCACTTGATCTGGTTAGCTTGGACCGGAGTAAGTACAAGTCAGAGAAGGCATACTTGAAACAGAGAGTGCAAAGTAAGAACTTCTACACCAATGTCTACAACAACCTGCCAAACTTTTACACGCCAGAGGAGTTTATTCTTACAAACATCATGATGGTCATTCAGCCTTCCAAGGAGTTGAATGATCGTATCTAGTATGAACTGGAGAACAGGGAGAAGAACGAGTTCGACATGGATCTCGTGCAGAAGATGTTCAGCGTTCCTAAAATGCTAAAGATTCAATTTGAGAATCTCTTGGAGAGAAACCCCGACATGTCATTTGAGCAAAGATTGGAAGAAATTCCAGAGTTGATTATCATCCCACATCAGAGATACGGCACGTTGTCTCAACAGATGAACATTGTGGATGAACAGTGGTCATGGGCTGCCGACGCACACGAGCAAGTGTTTGCATACACCAGAGACTTGGAAACCGATACTGGAGAGCCTGCCTACTACAACTATGACCATGAAGACCACCCATACGAGATCTCATGGAAGCAGATGAACTACTTCCATTTCAGTGATGCGCCTATTCCTAAGCTTTGGTGGAAGATTCATAAGGATGACGACTACTACAAATCACGCAGAAGATGTAATCAGGACCCGGAGAAGAATGGAATGGAAGGAGTCAAACCAGCAGATCATTCAACAAAAGACTGTCAAGGAGGTATCCACTGGGATGAAGTAAGAGAGGCATTCAGAGTGACGAGACTGGATGTTTGTGGATAGGAGTTGATGGACACCAAGGAGAACACGTACTACGAGGTCATCAACTGAGGTGGGCGCAAGAGTTGGCTGTAAATAAAATTTGGTTTGGTAAAACTTCTATGTTCAAATAAACCATATGAGCCCTTCGTCAATCATTTAAAGTCACCACTGGTCGGTAATTAACCCCCTATATAAAGAAAGCCCCTAGTTAGCTTTCACTATGGCTTATGTAAGCACCAAAAGAAATGCCCGAATTCCGAAGCACAAAACGAGATCAAAACAAAAAAGGCACGAAGAGAGCCAATTTTTATTTTTGGAACCGAGAAGAAATCAGACCGGTGCGGAGACGATTCCGAGAGATTCTACAAACTGAAGAAGACAAACAGATAGAGTTATCTTGTATCTGAGCGTCTAGTCATCATCAATACGCCCCACACTCCCCCTTTCTCCCCCTTCACCACCACTTCACACCAACCGCCCAACACATACCAGAGATGTCAACCACATCAGAGGCCATGCCGGCCATGCCCACCATCACGGGCACAGCCACCACAACCACATGGGCCACCCCTACCATCACACCTCCCTCTGCGGACGACAACCCATACGTGTGGCACTCCACTGCTCCTCGAGGCACCGTCTTCATTGCGTTCGGCGCCATAGCGGGGTTCTTCATTGTGTGTCTGGTTTCATTCATCGTGATCAAAACATGTCTGGCCCGTCGTGCCGCTAAGAGATCCCTTGTTTCGTCAGACTCGTCTTCAAGTTCGTTCCAGCATAACGGCGCTGCTGAGAAGCTGCTTTTGAACCACTCGTCACAGTCCAACCTGAGAAAATCCATCTCCCAGGGTAAGATCTCGTTGTTGTATGAAACAAAGGCCGACAACTCGATGAGTGACGTCTCCGATGCCTTCCTGAAGAGTAACGAGGCACCATTCTCCACACTAGAGGCCCCTGATAAGAGACGTTCCATGTTCATCTCACCAACGGCAGAGGTGATGAACTTGTCGAAGCAACAACAACATCGTCGTGTGATCTCCTCCGTGAGTAATTTCGGCTCAAACTTGGACGTCTCCACTTACAACTCCAGACCGTCTGAACGTAACGAGAACTACGACAACTACACAGACGTTTCAATATAGAGTCCAGAGAGAGGTGCTCCAATGTCACAACAGAGAGCTTACAAGGGCCGTTCGAAGACCATTCCAAGTGCCTATTTGGAGTCCATGTTCGAGGATTGATATTTATATAGACGCTATGACTACACAACTTTGCATCGAATGAGAGAGGGAATTGTGTAAGTTAACGGTGTAGACAAAAACGATCCTAGACTATCACATAATGGTACAACTTCCGCCAGAGCCAGCCTCTTCTTCCTCGGCAGCACCCTTTGGCTTAGCAGTGAGGGCACATCTAGCAGCTTCTGTGAATGCCTCGTTGACACCTCTGTTCTTCTTAGCAGAACACTCGAGGTAACGCATAGCACCAATCTTCTTGGCCATCTCCAAACCTTCATCATAAGTGATCAAGTTCTGTGAAGCGTGTACCTGTTGTTGATCCTCATCGTCATCTTCATCCTCGTTTCTCAAATCACACTTCAATGCAACGAGGACAAGTTTTACACCTTCACAGTGGTCAGCAATCTCACCAACCCACTTGTGTTCCACGTTACTCAACGAATCACGCGAGTCTATTGAGAAACAGAGCATGATTGTATGTGTGTCTGAATAACTCAAGGATCTGAGACGGTCGAACTCTTCTTGGCCAGCAGTGTCCCACAATGAAAGTTTTATAGATTTACCATCAACAAAGATGTCATGGACGTAGTTTTCGAAAACGGTTGGTTCGTAGACTTGTGGGAAGTAACCACGGGTGAAGACGTTCAAGAGGGATGTCTTACCACAGGCACCGTCACCGAGAATGACGATCTTTCTTTCAACTGGTGAGGGGAAGGTTGTTAGTTATACATCCATGTTCAATTGTCGTATCAGAGTACTTACTTGGTTTCTTTGAGCTTCCGCAGAGTGGCATTGTTGTTGTGTTGTTGTGTGGCTGTTGTAGTTGTAGTTGTGGGTATGTGGGATGACTTCCTTACCGGAGTATGCGATAGATAGAAATGCAGGGGAGGGGAGAGGAGCAGATGTGAATATCAGATGGCAAAACAGAGAGATGGATAGAACACCAAATAGCTGACAGCTGTGTAGAGAATGTGTAAAGAGTGTATGTGTGAGAGCGTCGAAATGGTAAACAAAACGAAAATTGTCACAGGGCACGCTTTATGGCTTCGATTCGGGATACTTCTCTGGTAAAGTCGAACTGACGGGTACTGATAAGCGCAGACGCTGAGAAAGTCCAGACAGACAGGAAGGAAATCAATCAGATGTTGCAAAGTTGATGGTTTATTGACAGCACATAGGAAGGGGGAAAAAAGAAAAAAAAAAACAGCCTCTGGTGGGAATTGATTGGCGTAAAAAGAGGCCACCGCCTTAAACAAACGAATTCGCGAACACACTATACTTTTCTCAACCCTTCAAACCCTTCCGAAACTTTGATGGGACGCTTCCGCTTCCGGAAAATCCAGCTCGACAGACATCTTTTGGTGCTTGACAGGTGGATAAAGTGAAGTTGTTTGTCAAGACTGGCAAAAAACGTGATTGAAGACAGAAGACATCATCAATTGAGTCATACTATCTCTTATTGCTTGAGTCTACCCTACAGAAGGTCTAATCTACTAGACAATCAACGACTAAAAGGTGTCCACCATTGAACCTAGATACACCACCCAGATCCAACATCAACATGGCAGTGAAGGCCAAAACCAAGCAAACAAACCCTCTATTGGCACGTATCGGTGAGACAAAGAAGCCACATACATCTGCTAAGAAGGTATCGACTAAAACCAACCCATTGGCAGCTGCTCTCCAGAAAGGTGTGATCAGCACATCTTCACTCAGTGACAGAATACGACCTGTTGGTGAAGCCAAGGCCTCCAAGAAGGCCAACGGTAAGAGTACAGGCAAGGTAGAGAAGAAGACAAAGGGTAAGATAGCCACCACAGGAGCACAGCAGAATGTCCCAGTGTCATTCGCCAAGTACACCAACAAGCTCAAACAGGAGAAGAAGAGCCAACAACCACCAGCACAGAAGAACAAGAAACAAACCCAGCAAAAGACTGCTAAGTCCACCGAGACCATCAACACCAGCAGTAAGCAAAAGCCAACCGTTCTCTCTTTCAGGCCCGCATTGGAGAAGAAGTTCCTTCGCATCAAGAATCTGGAGATTGGAACCGCAGCAGATGACTTGAGACGTGTATTGATCGATCTGGGAACAATCACAGACATCAGAGTGAGAGATCTACCTTCAGGTTCCACCACTGCTGAAGTGGAGTTTGCCCAGGAGTCCAGCTTGAAGTCAGCGGCTAAGAAGTTGAATGGTGCTGTTGCAGATGGAAGAGTCCTTCAAGTGGAGATCGCCAAGGTATGAAGATGGGCACTAGTAAATAGATCGCATGTACAATAAAGATCAATTGGTTGATTAGACTGCAAATTGTGATACTCCTTTGATCTACTGCCTCGTAAGTGTCGGGGTTTGGCTAGGGCCACGTTTCAGTCCACTCCATACTCCATACTGTCGTACAGCCGAGCAGCATATGCAGTAGCAACCTTGGGGACAGAAACGATTCGAAGCAACATGGGTGTGGGGAGATTGCTATAAAATGGGGTGGGTGCTCTAAATTATGTCCCACAATGATCTCTCTACTAAAAGTGATTCTTTTGATCCAATATACACCCAATTATCAACACAATGACCGCCAGTCCACTCCTGAAGTACGGCTCTGTGGCCACCTTGGTTCTCTCCCTCTTCTTCAACGTACGCTATATGGCCGGTAGAGCTGGCCATGATATTAGCGACCCAGAGAAGGACCCATACTTTCGCATTGGCTTCACCCCATTCACTGCCAACATCCTCGTGCTGCTTATCTACTGGGGGTTCACCCACCTGCTTCAGATCTCTTTTGTCTCGCAATACTTCTACCCCTTTGAGGCCTCCTCTTCCCCATCTGCCAACAATGGCAGCACAATCAACGCTGCTCTCGGTGGTGTCACCACTTCCACACGTTCCAAGATCGCCCAGAACATTGGCCTCCACTTCAACATCTTCAACTTGTTGCACGTCGCATGGGTTGTCCTGTTCGTTAAGGGCCACTACATCCTCTCTGAGCTGGTCATCATTCTCAACCTGTTCAACCTGATTGTGCTATACACCGCTCAGAAGACCTATAAGGATGGCTCTTTTGTCAATGCTCTCTTGATCCACATGCCAGCAGTCGCACTCCCAATGTCCTGGTTGCTGTATGCACTCTTCTGGAACGGAGCTGTGGTGTTTGGATCCCAGTCCTTCGCCTCTCGTGTCGTTGCCAATGTGTTCATCTGGGACTTCTTGTTGGTGCCAACATTCTTCATGGCCATTTACCGTGACTATTCCATGGGACTGGCCACTGCTGTGCTCATGCTCGGTTTGGGATTGGGTCAGCTCTTCACCAAGGTGTTTGCCCTCCAGTGGATCTTTGCATTCGTCATTGCAGGATTCGACTTCCTGGCTGCCGTCGCCATCATGGGAGTGGCCACCAAGACCTCTGGGGGATCTTCTGATGCCGAGAATGCACCATTGATCAACCACTGAAGTCTCTGATGACCTTCCACCACAAATCTCTTTCATTCTATACCTTTTCACTCAATTTCAAAACAGACAAGTATCATCATACTGCTCCCAGTAGAAGTAGACAGCTTCGTATCAATTCTCCTTGGGTCTCGGTCCACAAGGCTTCACCATCTTCTCAATGAGCTGGGTCTTGAGCAATGCCTTTGGTGTGTCATGTGCGATGGCGAGGTAGGACAACAGAGAAGGATGCCCGACTGTGGACGCGTATGTGTCTCTGTGAACGTTCTCCATCCATTCACTGTGGTCATTGAGAGTTAGTATGTGTGTTTATAATGCCATAGAAAGTAGAAATGGTACTCACTGCTTGGTGGTGTCTGCGTCTCCAAGTCCAATGTGACGGGCTTTGAGGTGCTCGTATTGGTGTTGGTCTCTTGCTTTATCGGCCTATAGACAGCGTTGTTAGTACGTCGTAACATGAAAATAGGATAGGAATAGCAGATAGACGTACCATTTTGGGTCGTTATATGAGTTTATTGGTGTTTAATGAGCACTTGTTGTATAACGTCTGAGTACTCTCGCTGCCTTTTTCGATTTCTCCCAGACGTCTGTTTTCGCAGTTCCGCCATCGTCTTTTCACTCAACTTTCAACTTTCAACTTTCACCACACAGCTTTCAACTCCAACAGACAAACAAACATCCTCATCATCCCCACACCGCCTCCTCCTTTGCTACCATAAAAGGATGACGGATCCCAAGAGCGTGGATCAGGCTTCCAACGAACCAGCTAACATGGGAAGCGCCGCGCAGTCTCCGCCTCCAGAAGACACAGCCGCCGCTATGGACGTTGACGAGAACACCGAGAAGGAGAATCACCTCCATCAGATGCGTTCCCAATTGCTCTCCCAGTTGCTCAAGAACGATAACAGTACCAGCAAGGATCCATATGCTGCCGTCTACCAATGGGAACATCTCACCTCAGATCTCCTCGAAAGTATTGTTGACGGTGCACTTGTGGGTGATACCATCGACAACTTGGAGATCCGAATCACATCCGACCCGTCCTCTTCTTACTCTTTGTTCCACGAGATCTTCCTCTGTGTGAAATACTATCCTGACCGTTTCCCACAGAAAGTCCTCCACCAGATTGTGCAGATCTTCCTCTCGCAGGAGTACATCGATAAGTTCCAAACACCTTTCATCTCCACCCTGAACATGTTTGATATCGACCAGAGCCTCATAGGGTTTGTGAAACAGTTCAGAATCATCAAGCGTGAGGAGTATTTGAAGCTCATCACCGATGAAAAGGCACTCAAGAGACTCACATCAATGCCGGAGTTTGACAGAATCAAAGGTGTCACAAGAAAGGGAGAAGTCGAGCAGAAGAGATTCAACATGGTTTACCAATCTACTGAGGGTTATGCCAAACTCACAGAGTTGCTCACTTCCTGTTACCATTCACAGAACTCTTGCTTCGAAGCCAAGTTTGCTGCAAAGGCCACTCAGATCATCATTGGTCATTTCAATTTGGATCCTTTGAGATGTCTACAGTTGGTGCTCACACTGGGCGCCTCAATGGTTGGACAGAACTACAGATTTACACTGGACTACTTGAAGGAGAGCATTTGGTGGCCACATCACAACGAGGCAAACCCAAGCTCCCTCGACTCCCTTGCTGTTAGTGGTAACGATGATGCCGCTATGATCATAGGGTCGCAATTGCAAAATACTACCCAGCTGGACAGTCTGTATGCATCCAAGTGTCTTCTTCTCACATGCATGCTATTGAAATCTAGATTCATCTCATTTGGATCCCTTTACCAGTACCTGGCCCCTTCAGAAGACGCCATGCAGAAGTTCATGGATAAGATCGACGCCAATATCGAGGAAGAAATTGCAAATGCCACTGCAAGTCTACTCGCCCTCACCGGTGCCTTGGCAGATGAAGACGAAGACGGGAACCTGATCATGCCAGAAGAGACGCAAGAAGAGACCGAGACACCAGACCCTGCCAAAAACCTGAAACTCGTCGTCTTCAAGTCCCTACTGAGCAATGGGTTGTACCAACCATCCCTGTTTATGCTTTGCAAGTACCCAAAACTGGCTTATGCTGATGACGAGGTGGCACATCTGGCTCTAAGAATGTTTAACCACATGATAACTCCATTGACGAATTCTCTCCAACCACTCACAGACGAACAGTTGAAGAAGCTTCAAAAACCTAAGGACACTCCTACGATCCAAGTCGATGTCCACCAAACCAACAGAACCACATTATACCCTCTCAACACAGACTTACCATACTGTTATGAAGAGTGGGCTGATGAAATACCAGTGGTATCAACTGTTGAAGACCTGATGAAGTATATGTATGAGTTCCTTTCTTTCTTCGGTGCAAAGATTGGTCTGGATCCATTGTTGGTCTCACGTTTGGCTAAGATTGGTACCAAGGATCTACACTCACAACAGGGATCACCTCAGTACGATGACTCAGTGAAACAGTGGTTTGACCTTTCAAGAAAATTTATCTTACCTGCTTCGACATTTATCACAGAGAATCCAATCGCACCACATGACATGTTTGCGCTTTTCAAGAACTTCCCATTGGAATGGAGATTTAACATGTATGGAGAGTTCCAACAGGTTACTTCCAAGAACAACGTCTATGCCAAGTTGAACTACGGTAAGGCAGAGAAGAACACTAAGGATATTCTCAAGAGACTCACCAAGGAGAACGTCAGATCCACAATGAGAAACCTGTCCAAGATTACATTTGCCAATCCACTTCCATCTTTCACCGTCATCATGACACAAATTGAGAGTTATGATAACTTGACAAATCTTGTCGTTGAAGCTGCTCGTTACTTCACAGACTACGCATGGGATGTTGTTGTGTTTGTGCTTCTCAACAGATTGACTCTGAGACGTGAGGCGCTTCAATCTGATGGAGTCAACGATGCATCTTGGTTACAATCCCTATCCACATTCATTGGTAAGCTTTCGAAGAACTACGCTGCATTTGACATCACTCCAATCCTGCAGTTCCTCATTAAGGACATCCACAACGGCAGTTCAGTTGGTGTCACGATCTTGAGAGAGTTGATTTCCCAGATGGGTGGTATCCAAAGCCTAGCTGACCTGTCGCTTTCCCAGATCAGAACTTTGGGACTCAGTGCCAGTATGCAGAAGATCATCCGTCGTGTTATCATGGACACAAGAGATGAGTCAATTAGATCTGGATCCCGTTTGGTGAAGACTCTTGCATCCTGCAAACTGGTATCTGAATTATTCATCCTGCTGGTCAGCTATTCATAGAACATTCTCGAGAATACCGATGAGAGCTCCCACTTCAAGACCATCACTGATCGTTGTGATATCGTCAACTCCACTTTGCTGTCTTACACCCAGTTGGTCAACTTCTTCCACGGAACCACTGAGGAACTTTTCAGTGGTGACATGTGTTCTTTAGATGAGCTTATGTCAAAGTATAATGTCCCTCCACACTGGGCATTTGAACTCTGGAGACCACATATGACGTTGGACAACTTACAGAGTATGGATCTTGCTACTGGTGGTGTTTCCAAGTCGTTATTCTCTGCTTTCTGGCATCTATCTCTTTACGACATTTGCTACGATGACTCTGAGTACGAGAAGCAGATCAAACATCTTGAAGAAGATAACAGTTCGATTACCCAGAGAATGTCCATCATGAAGCACTCCCACCGTGATCCTGCAGATGTCATCAAACAAGATGCCATCTTGAAGAAACAGCTTGCCTCGAAGAAGGAGTTCAACGAGTCCGTGTTGGCCAACCTTGCCAGTGAAAAGGAACAGCATGGTGAGCACTATACCAAGATCCAAGAAGACATTGAGTCTATCCGGGCTTCCTGGTTTGCCGATGAAATTGTCTCACCTGAGGAGGTTGAAGAGTTTACACAAACTTGTGTGATCCCACGTGTGTTACAGTCAGGTATTGACGCTGTGTTTGCTGCAAACTTTGTCTTTTCTACTGTTGGAGGTGCAAACGCCAAGTCCATCATGAAGTTCATCTTGAGTGATGGCATCTTGTGCACTTTGCTCTTCACTTTGACATCGGATGAAGCCGAGAACATTGGTATCTTCGTTGCTGAATTGTTCCACCTGATCAACAAGTCCTCATCGGAACATTCGATTAAGATCTCAGGCTACTACTGGATGTACGATGTCCTTCATGCTATCAAGGAGAACCTGTTGGGAACTGATGAGTATCTGAGCAGAAGAAACACATGTACTTTCTTGAAGAATATCATTCAGGTTATTGATATCGATGACATTGGACAGGAGGTCACTGTGATTGTGAAGGAGTCATTGGAGAACGAGTCAAGAGAGGATTTGAAACTGGCTTTGAACGCTTTGAACGGATTGTTGAAGTCTGCCTCCAAGAATTGGAAAGGTTACGCGGAAGTGTTGGAACCTACGGAGGAGGAACTTGTGGATCTGAACAAGCACAGAGAACCTATTGTGAAGAGTCGTTTGCTGAAGGCAAGTGAACAGAGACGTCTTGCTAAGAAGAAAGCAGAGGAAGAGGAGTTACGCAGAAGAAAGCTCGAAGAGGAACGCCGCGCCGCACGCGATGAAGAAGAACGTCGCAGACACCAGGAGAACATTATGAGAATGCAACAGGAGGCTAAACGTGAAGCTGAAGAGAAGTCTCAAGAGAAGATTGAAGATGAGTTGGAAGTGGAAGAATAGACAGCTGAGAACACAGCCAAAGCCACTGAGGTTATTGAGAAGGACAAGCCTATTTTGAAAGATGATGAAGTGGTTATGGATGAAGAAGGTGACGTCAAGATGGAAACCGAACAGCCAGCGAAGGAAGAAGCTGCCTCTGTTTCTGAAGATAAGAGTGAAGCTGATGCTGAAGATAAGACTGATGATAAGACTGAAGGTAAGGTTGAAGCACCACCTGCTGAAACTTTGAACGATGATACCGATTCCAAGGCAGTTGTTGCAGAGGAAGAGCAGAGGAATGATTTTAAGAAGGTGGAGAAAGCTGAACCTCCACTGGAGACTTTCAAACCGGAAGTGCCAGAGACCAAGAACACCGAACCCATCCCAGAAGTTAAACAAGCAGAAGCTAAGAATGAGAAGAGTACGGATAGTTCTACGTCTGTCAAGGAGTCTCAAAGCCGTGACCAGAAGAAAAGATTTCAGGCACCATCGATGATCTCTTGCAACGGAAACCAGATCAGAGTTATCTACAAGCTGAGGGACTATTTGAGCGAGGAAGAAGTGTCTTTGGTAAAGGCTTTGATGAACAACGACCCCGGTGCGATTTTGGAGCTCTGGAAAACAGATCGTGTTGCAGCTCACCATTTCCAGAGCGAGCCTACAGCTCCAATCATAAGAAGAATAGCACTGGATAGGTTCAAGAGCAAACACGGAAGCCGGGTCATGGCTGAAACTGGCAGCCCTTACTCACGCCTCATTGACGATGCATCGTTTTTTTACAAGTTCCGTGGTGGTAGAATTCCTCCACCTAAAGACCCATCTGTTTTGATCAACAACACAGCTGGTAAAAGCCAGACGGAGAAGAAAGAGGAAGTGCCAGAGCCAGCTCGTAAGTTGAGGGCACCGTTACCACCACAGTCTTCAATCGTTGGGATGGGGTCAGACACCGTTGGGACTACACCAACTGGGCCTGCTGCTACTTCTACTGCCACTTCTACTACTAGTACAAGGGGGAGCGATTTCAAGCCGGTGTTACCTACTGGTCCATCTTCCATGAGATCTTCTGTGCCATCACATACTCCTTCATCTTTATCACCTTCCCAAGCTGCTGCCATTGCATCGAGACATCGCAGAGACCTTCCAGATGAAATACCACCACCACCTATAAGGGGCCGTGATGCACCAAGAACTTCGTACCGCGGTGGTAAAATCCCTGATGAGGTCCCTCCTCCACCTCCTCCACCACCTCCAAAACAACCCAAAAGATCCGAGATTGGGGGTAATGGTCGTTCCAACAGTGGTGAGATTGTTCCTCCACCTCCTCCACCTGGTGCGCCCCCATCAACGTCTACGAGTGGAATTCATAGGAACGGCAACAGCCATGGGAAGAGAAGGACGTCGGATACCTACATGGGTAGCGACAAGAGACGCAGATGAGCTAAGTTGAATAAAAGTTAGTTGTTGGTTTATCGATGTGTAGATGATGATTGTGCGGCTTGTGAGATATTAATGCCGGGCCGAAAAACACACCGCCTCTTCTGCACAGCCGATAAATTGTGGGATCGATGGGGGATCAAGATTATAAATAGAAGTATCCCCACAATCCCCTATTGAACGTCAACTACAAGATGGTTATTTGTACGATTGACGAATTGCAGACATGACCAAGTTTCACGGTGCTACCGGCATCATCCAACTGCCCATCGACTTCAAACTGTATGGGGTTCGACCAGTGACGAGTGATCTTCCGCTTGAGAATGTGTACCTTCTTCTCCAGATGGGAGACGTCACCATCAGAACGCTTCTAACGTCATTGAACAAACAACCCACTGCACAACCCACTGTGATACGGGTGAAACAAACAGCTGATTCGTGGAACACAATCAGTAAAGTGTTGTACTACTCATGGGAGGAACAAGGCGATGAGATCTTCTTGGTGAATCCTGAATCCGACGTCTTGTTGAAAGTGTTTGTGATGGAGGAGCGTGAGGGGGACCAATTGCCACTCTGCAGATGGAAACAGACCATCGACTTGACAGATACATTGAAGACAAACGGGACACTGATACGAAGATCTGTGCACTTTGACACTTCGAAGTACTTGGAGTTCCAGATGATGTTCCACCCGTCACTCCCAGTGCTGCCACCCAAGATCGACGACATACCAGCAGTTGAACCAGTACTCGAACCAATGGATTGCTATCAAGAGGTGTATCTACCGCAGTTATATACACCGCCAGACACCCCCATCTCGCCGCCTCCACACCCCGCCCGATATTTGGTACATGAAGAAGCAGAAGAGGAGAAAGAAGAACACAAGGAGCATCGCAAACGTGACAAGGTGAAGTCTATCCTCAAACTCAGATCGAAGAAGTCATCACACTCATTTTCAAAGAAACGCTCGAGTATAGAACACCCAATACAGCATCATGAAGAGCCTCAGACGTACCAAAGATTCAACCCGGTTGTTTCTCAAGAGGACACCGCAACGGTCCACAACATGAGCATACAAACACCTACAAACGAACCACCCGTGATGGAGGACATTCCATATTCTGCTGCCTCATTTGGTATCACACAATCACCACTCGAAATAGAGAAACAAAGGGACACGATGAGAAGGGAACGCGTGATGCAACAGGACATCGCTAGGACTTCAAGACCGGAACTTCGAGCCATCCTCAACTTCCAGCACAAACTCGCTGATAGAAACGCAGTTGAATTGATCAAAAGGAGTGACATACAAGCCATCATGAAAGGTTCACGTACTTTCTGGACTACTACACTGTGTGGTACGAAGCCTTTGATCCCACCAAAAGTACCCACCGGTATGACGGTGGATGAGTTTGTTGTGTTGTACACTGCGGAGTTCAGGGATTACTTCAAGCAACTCTGTCAGATGCAAAACAAGGAAGTCCCGAGACCACAGTATATGGTTTATTGATGTATATATCTACGGCTATTTAAAGGTGGATGATTGAACGTACTATATATTGTGGTTATGAGCACCCGCGATCTCTCGCATCAAGGCTTTGTTTACTTTTTCCGTCCACACGATGATCCTCTTCCCATCTTCCGCTTAGAACATCGCCTCAAGTAGTAGTTAACAATTGGATTACAATAGTGGAGAGCACACTCTATACTCTACAACATGGCCGACATACACAGCAGATACGGCATTTTGAACGTGTATGTGTCCCGAGCACGCAACCTGCCCAACAAGCGCAGAATGCAGAAACAGAACCCATACTGTCTTCTACAAGTCAGCAACGTCACGCTATACACCAAGGCAGACATCCGTGGTGGACAGATCCCCATTTGGAAAGAACACATTGAGTTCCCCATGGCCCCAGATATAGAACCACGATTGAAACTCACGGTCTTGGACCAGACGAACAAGACGCCCAAAGTGATCGCGTCCACTGAGATTGACTTCACTCCGGTTTTCTATCTCGAGGAAGAAGGTAAGAAGATGTGGGATTCCTGGCATGACTTGCGTTCCGGTGATGGGTGTGAAGCCGGTGAAATCTATTTGGAGTTCACCTTCTTCCCACAGCCGTCGTCGTCGTCATCATCATCATCGTCGCATGGTGGTGGTGGTAAGAGATCGTCCATCGATGGGGTCTCTTCCTCTGGGGGAAGCAATTCGTCTAGAAGACCACTGCCTCCATTGCCAGGCCAGAGTATGTCCATGGGATTTGGCTCTTATTAGCCACCTTCTCCAAGAGACTCGGGAATCTCACCTCCATATGGTCATCACCATCACCCACAACATCAGCACAGACAGTACGTGTTCGACGACGAGCCATACGAACCTCATGTCTTCACCATGTCTTCACCGGAGAGAAGTGGACAGAGACATTATGAGGATGAACTCATTCCCAAATCGATGATGTCACTGCCTGATGTTCCACCACGTTCATACGCTCCACAGTTTGCAGAGACGATGCCTACAGGGAGAGACAAACTGCCACCATTGCAGACAACAGACTTCACACCGCGTAAGCAATCAGAAACATCATCCAATGCCTTTGATGAACTTGAGAGGGAAGTACAACAGAACTACGATGATTCTCTACGCCGTCCCCCACCTCCACCACTACCTTCTAATCGTATTCCACAACATAAGAACCCTTCTGATGCCCCACCACCACCACCTCCAGTTCCTCCGCACACTTCAGGAATCTTCAGCCCATCTAGCCATCCAACTCTGGCTCCTCCAAGACGATCCACCCAGTCTGTACCAAGTACCGTTTCCAGTCTTCTCGACACAGACAGACGCAGTCCTTCAAGATCACCTGAACGTAACGGGAAACTCACCAGAAAGCCACCATAGGACTTCTACAAATCCGGTGATACATCACCGAGACGTTTGAATCTCAACGACGCCATCTCTGCTCCAAGTTCACCTCAAAAGCAATCCTTCTCGTCAAATGCCTCGTCTTCTACATCGTCAGCACAGGCATTCATCAATAACAACAACACCTCATTGACATACGAGAAGTTCGTGGCACAGATGAATGACGTATCCCTTAACTCTTCCAAAGGGTCAATGGGGTCAAGCACAGGGAGTTCAAGGATGTCACCGTCCAGGTTCGTACGACCAGAACCACCATAGAAATGATGAAAACTAAAACCAAAACCAATACCAACCCAGAGACTCTATAGTATATGAATGACATTGATACATTGAATTATATCACTTATTAGAATGCAGCTTCATCGTTCATATCATCCTCATCACCAAAGTCTTCACCATCGTCAAAGTACTTCTCAGCGTTGTAATCATCGTCATCGTCTTCTTCAAACTCATCGTCCCATTCTTCCACTGGTTCCTCTTCCTTTTTATCTTCCTCTTCCTTATCGTCTTCATCAGCAACCTGTTTCAGTTTCTCAGCAATTGAGTCCTTCTCCAAACTATCCAGCACTTGCTTGGAAGACTGTAATGACGAAATCGACAACAGTTTCTTCTTCTTCTTATCGTCCACTCCCATGACTTTGTACAACTCCTGCGGGAAAAATTCAATCTTATAAGGATGATCATCAATAGACGGACCAATCTTCCTCTTCTTGATATATCTATCCGAGTATCTCTTCAAACCATCGTTAATGCCTTCTTCTGAGATCTCCACACGGGTCTTCTTCGCACTTTCATCAATCTCCAACGAATCACCTGTGAAAAAGGGACCATCTCGTATCGTCAGCGAGTGGTTGATGTAATGTGTAGCGATGACTTTCTCCAATTTTGTAGCGGGTCCATTAACAGGAAGTAAAATTTGAGGTTTTTCAGGTTCAATGGGTTTGTTGACGTCTTGGTAGTCCAGGCCAAATGGTAAGTTTCTTTGAAATCCACCAGCGGAACCGCCGCCTCTGCCACCTCTGAAACTCATATTTGTGTGATGATAGGGGAAAATGTGTAGCTTGATTGACAAAAGTGGTGTTATTTGCTTCCAAAAAAGGTACGATGCTCTGTTGAAGTGAAGGGTCTGCTACAAAATTTTGGAGACCTCTTCGATGGCTTATTGACACGTAGAGATGATGGCAGATTTTGGGGACCTACACGGAATCATCCACAATCAAAGCACAGGGAGATACTTTTGATAGGAGATTGATAAATATGAATGAGCCCAATGTACAACCGAGGTTATATACAATTCAACGTTTGTTTGTTTTGCATAATGCAGATCAGCACTATGATGTGTCCTAAGCACCGATGAACAGTATCATCGTATCCACTCGACTGCTCAGATCACTCCAAAAGCTCCTGAATATCTCTATCATCCTCCTGACCCTCCTGATGCATGTTCTCCAATGCCTCTTGTAAGATCTTCTCTTGTCTCTTCACAACTTTTCTTGTCTTCTTACCCCATCCCCATTTGGCCTCAGTTCCCGAGGTGAATCCGGCATCATCATCCTGTTTGTTTGGATCATCCACCAAATCGTCCAATCTCTCTTGTGATTTTTGTAATCTATCGGCCTCGACTTGTTGTTGTAATTGTCTCTGTGCCAAATAACGAGAAGCAGCCTGACGAAGGAACCAATAACCACCAACGATGATTACCAATCTGATGGCATGTTGAAGGTCCATCTCGGCAAATGGTTTGATCAGTTTGTCCATGAAGTTCGATAGAGCGTCCATTTTAAATATTTCGACGGATGAGGTTGATATGGATGAAAGAAGTTGTTAATGGATACCTCTAGTCTATAGATCAAGTAAAGTTGTCCTATCAAACACAGTGAGAGCTTACGTATAAAATCGATTCCCGGCAAGAGGCAAATCCACGGTACTACCTGGATCGGTGGTTGATTTGCCGATAAATGGCGGTAGGGTAACCATGAATGAAAAAAAAAAACCATTGGCGTCAAACTCCTTCATGGTGAAGTCCCATTAGACATTAGACAACACA
Source organism: Petasospora meyerae (assembly GCA_030462915.1). Classification (NCBI taxonomy): domain Eukaryota; kingdom Fungi; phylum Ascomycota; class Saccharomycetes; order Phaffomycetales; family Wickerhamomycetaceae; genus Petasospora; species Petasospora meyerae. The sequence continues at coordinate 42,304 of JAKVQR010000195.1, read as the reverse complement.
ATCAAGTCGATAGTGACAGTCGTCCATTGTGAAAACATTTCAGCGAGACTGCAAGTTGTGGATAATCAGATCACCTATGCTGATTCAAGTCTCAAGACTCTGATGCTAGCATACTGCAACTTGGAAGGTGTGATGAAATGCTTCCGGTTTCAAGATAGTACCATCTACATCCGCGTGTACCAGGGCTCGCAACGTAATGCCGAGTACTCAGCAATGCGACCGTGAAGACCATATGTGATTAAATCAATTGACTAAACCGATATCAAATCTCATCATCGTCACTTCCGAATAGGTCCTCCTCTGGGAAATCACCTTGTTCGATCTGTTTTGGTTGTAAGAAGCCACCATAACCTGGCTTGGCTTTGAAGTAGTAAACCCCCTTGATGCTTCCATCGTTTTTACCCACTGGTTCATCAAACTCCACACCACACCAAACGTTCTCGTTATCGATTTCGACAACTTTACCAACGTACCTTATAGTTCCTCTTCTCTCACCTTGTGGATCGTTCACGGTTCTGAATCTGGCACCTACTTCCAACTCCTTAGCCTTGTTCTCATTCAATTCCTTCGCTTTCTGTTTTCTCTCTTCATAACTTGGATCGAATCTTCCGAGTTTGTTCTCCTGTTTCCATCTCCTCACTGTGTCTGATCTCTTCTCGTATTCTTCATCGTTCAACTCAAAGAATTGAGTGTTGGAATCATCTTCTAAATCTTTTAGGTCTGAGTCTGGACGTGTATCGTTAACGTGGATCCTCACTCCTTCTTGCATTGGACATTGACCCAACGTCACAGCATCTCTATTTACATCTCCGGAGAGCAAGTCAATTGAGTCAGTGGATGCTGGCGATGCAAATAACAAGAGTTGTTGATCTTGAGGTGGGATACCGGTGATGGCTTCAAGACGGGTTTGGAAGTATGACAGTGTCCAATTGGTGGATACTCTTCTCTCAGAGTTTGTGAGAGAAGAAGTGACGTTGATTGAGATATCCATTGTTACCCCTTTGTTCCCCCTGTGCATCGATGATTAGCTGAACTGTATACTTGTTCAAATTGAAATTGAAATGTTGAAGACTTGAAGAGAACACCAAATTGTCAACATCGCTGTATTGGGGAATATTCGCGGAATTGGAGAAGAACCCGAAGAGCGTGAAGTCGACCACATTTCCAGCTCTAGAGGAGAGATGGATGTACCTGGGAGCTAGTAGTATTGTTATCTCTGAGACTACCCACTATACAAAATGCCAGAACAAGTGAGTTGAACCACCTGCAAATGATGTCTTCTTGGAACTATCCACTAACATCTACCCATCTTCCACCCAGAACGACAGACAGAACAACAACCAGAATAGAAAGAAAAACAACCAGAAGAGCAATATCGAACATCCAAAGAAAGATGTGTTGCTTGAACTTGCCAGATTCCAGGATAAGAGGATCCGTGTGAAATTCACTAACGGAAGACAATGTGTTGGTGTTCTTAAGGGATTCGACCAACTGATGAACTTGGTGCTTGATGAAGTTACAGAGACCTTGAGAGGTGAGTTAAATCAGTCCTATACCAACCGAAGCTGAACCATATACTAACTTTCTGACAAACAGACCCAGAAGACCCTACAATCATGACAGATAAGACCCGTGAATTGGGTCTCGTGGTGGTACGTGGTCCATTATTGCTTACAATTGCTCCAGTGGACGGGATGGAAGAGATTGAGAACCCATTCGTTGCACCACAGGAGGAACAGTTTTGAGTATAATGACAATGATGTGTTTCTCTAACAACCAATGATATCTGTAGACGGACTTCCATTGAGGACTGATCGGTGGATACACTAGTTACTATATTAGAAGTACCCTGCACTGGTTCATAAACCCTTCTCGAACGCAAGTGCTCATGACCGTCATGATATGCTGCCAAAGTACGATTCTCAACTTATACAGCTATAGTGATGTGATCGATAATATCAGTTGCCAGTTAATCAAGAGACAACGGATAACGGTTTGAGGATAGGTCTCCTTGCAGATCCTGGAAACACCTTCCCCATATCTTGACCAGCTGTATCTCTTGGAACCATAGATAACACTGTGGATCACCGTCGGGGTATACTAGCAAACACCCAGACACCACATACTTAAGCCCGTATCAATTGTGTCGCTCTCACTTTTCGGCGGAGGTTTCGAAATTTTGCAGGCGGCCCGCGGAAACCGGAGCTGATTCAACTAGTGCGGCAAAGTGCAAAACCAAACTTCACCGTATAAATTTGATGCCACACGCTTGGGAGGACGTTGTATCGGACATAGGACTAAAATTTCCCCTTTGGCTAGTCTGATCTCTCCTTCTGTTGTCTCAGCTAACCAGTCTCCGAACAATCTCGTTGTATTTTCTCAACTGACCAGAGCCAATCACACCACTTCTCACACACACATATACCTCTCAAACACAATGTCTACTACTGATCTTCCATCTAACGTCATCGTGCTCCCACAGACAAACCAATTGATCGGTCTCTACTCCATCATCCGTTCTAAGGACACACACCGTTCAGACTTTGTCTTCTACTCCGACCGTATCATCCGTCTCCTTGTCGAGGCCGGTTTGGATCAACTCCCTGTCCAGGCCCACACCGTGGAAACCCCACTCAACGTCAACTACGAAGGTGTTAGCTTCCTCGGTAAGATCTGTGGTGTCTCCATTGTCCGTGCTGGTGAGTCCATGGAACAGGGTCTTAGAGACTGTTGTCGTTCTGTGCGTATCGGTAAGATCTTGATCCAGCGTGACGAGGAGACAGCATTGCCAAAGTTGTTCTACGAGAAGTTGCCTGAAGACATCTCAGAGAGATATGTGTTCTTGCTCGACCCAATGCTTGCCACTGGTGGTTCTGCCATCCTTGCCACCAAGGTGTTGATCGAGAGAGGTGTTAAGCCAGAGAGAATCTTCTTCCTCAACTTGCTCGCTGCTCCAGAAGGTATCAAGGCCTACACTGAGCAGTTCCCAGAGATCAAGATCATCACCGGTGGTATCGACCCTAAGTTGGACGACAAGAAGAGAATCTACCCAGGTCTCGGTGACTTCGGTGACAGATACTACTGCCTTTGATCGTGCAGAATAAACATGGAATATATCGGAACATTTATAGACATCTGGTATGTATCAAGTCCGGGTTCTCGTCCCATTCTGTCTTGGACACCCACATCTTCTTGAACGTACTCAATCCTGCAAGGATGGATCCACCAATCCAAGTGCTGTACTTTCTTTCCGGTGGTGCATAGATCTTGATTTTGGTTCCCTGTGGAGCCATACTTTTCAATTCGGAAAGCAAACGGTCACCAAAGCCCTTATACAGTGTAGACCCGCCAGAGAGAACCACACTCTGATACAGCGATGAACGGAGATCCATATCCACTCTCTGGACAGCGTCATACACCAGTGACGGTACACCCATTGATTCACTTCCAATGATGTCTGGGCGGAAGAGAATCTCTGGTGCTCTGAACCTCTCGGCTCCGACATCAATCACCTTGCCATCCGGAAGTCTGTATTGGATACTCTTAGCTTCCGATCCTGTTGTGTTATCGTAGTTCAAAGCATAACTGTGCCATTCCCTTTCATCCTTTGCCGGGTCAAATGAAACAAAACATGTCTTCTCCTTGATCTGACGCACCACTTCTTTCTCAGCGCTTGTATCCAGGATGACCCCCTGTTTCCGTAACAGCAATTGCAACTGCTCTGTAACGTCTCTTCCGGCAATATCGATCCTTTTGATAGCTGTGGACATACTGAATCCATCATAAACAGGAACAGCATGTGTAACACCATCTCCGGAGTCCAACACTATACCCGTTGTTCTCCCACTAGCATAGAGTGATAACACTGCTTGGATTCCAATGTATAGCGCAGGACATCCAAACGTCTCAAAGAACACCTGTGCGCTTCTTTCTCTGTTCTTCTTCGGGTTTAGTGGTGCCTCAGTGAGCAAGACAGGGTGATCTTCACAATTAGTCCTTAGTTCCTGTTGTAACACGTGTCCCCACAACAATTCCACATCGTCCCAATGTTCCACCACGCCGTGCTTCATAGGGTATCGTAACTTGAGTAGGCCTCTATGTTCAGATGCTCGTGTGCCAATGAACACGTCTCCTTCCAATGCACCTGCCATGACTTTTTGGTATTTGGGTCTTCCGATCCTGTGAAAATGAAGGTGTTGTTAGTCCAATGATCTTATAGACAGACAAAATAGGTATATCAGATGGACTTACATTGCAGGAGCATAGTGTTTGGGTTTCTCTTCACCGGCAAATCCTGCCTTGATGGTGCCTGATCCCTAAGTAGAGCTTGGTTAGTATGTTGAAGAATGAGGAGTGGTAGTGCAATTCTCCAAGACGTACATTGTCAATGACAATCGGTTGGTTGAGTAGACTTCCTGTGTCGGCCATTCTTTGGGTGTATTTAATATCTTCGCCGAATCCTAAGTCTCCAAATTATAGATTGAGCTGTTGTCTTGTTTACTTGTTGGTCTTCCCAATCGATGGAGAAAGGAGAACGTTTCCGCGCTGGCAACTATTTGGCTACAAAATTGGTTAGCACATCAACAGTTGTGATGATTGAGATATGTACAGTTCATTTAGTCCAAAGAAGGTGCAAGTGGTTCTAGTCGTTTCAGACACTCAAAGTCAGTGCTTCTCAATGGTCTCACTTTCACGTCCTCTTCCAACCCATTGACTCTCTTTCCGTTCTTGAAGTTTGTTCTGATGTATTCCCTGGTAGCGTTCATAGCAGCGTCTCTACATGCCTCTTTCAAATCAGACCCACTGAATCCAGCTGTGGCCTTCACAAGCGACGGCAGACTGAAGTCACTCGAGAGCTCTGAATCTTTCAAGAGTAGCTTGAGGATACGCTCTCTCTATTCAGCGTTAGGCAGCGACACGGCAAATCTCTTTGGCATACGTCTCATGAACGCTGAGTCGATATCATTTGGTCTGTTGGTGGCACCAAGCACTAGGATACGGCCACTCGACGTAAGACCATCCCACAGTGTCATGAACTCGGCTTTCAACATCGCAGTGACCTCATGGTCGGCACTTGCACGTTCTCTGAGGAAAGAATCAATCTCATCGATGAAGATGATACACGGTTGTAGCTTCTCCGCAAGAGAGAAAATTGCATCCACCATCTTGTTTGATTCACCATACCATTTGTCCATCACTTGGGACATACGGATGGAGATGAAGTTGGCACCACTCTCTTTCGCCAATGCCTTGGCCATCATTGTCTTACCACATCCAGGGGGGCCATACAGCAACACACCCTTTGGTGCTTGTAACAAAGAAGAATGTGTGAACAGTTCAGGCACAGTGAGTGGGTACAGCACACTTTCTCTCAACTCATCCACAATGTCTTCCAATCCACCAATATCTGAGAACTTGACATCAATCTCGAAAGGTGTCACCACAGATGCGAGTACTGCGGTCTCGTAATCGTTGAGTTCCAACTTCAGAGCTGGGTTGATCTTCTGTAACTTTTCCAAGGATGCCTGTGCTTTCTTCTTAGTTTCACTTGATTTGGCATGTGGACCGTCTTGGTTCATCAGTACGCTCATCATGTAGTAAGCGGAGATGGCACCGGCAACGGCCATAGTGATGTCCACGATTGTCTTAGCTTCGATGTTGAGTTTGGGCATCTCGGACCGGGTTTAATGTGCTCTAAAGTATGGTTAAGTGCTTGATAACTGGACTTATATATGAGCTACTACCTACTAAAGAGGTTGATGAAGAGTTGGCGGTGGCAAGCTCAAGATATCTCCGGCAACGTTGTAGGTGTATGGATGTCAGCGGTCGTCAAATTAGTTATGAGCCCTGGTATTCGGAGCTTTAGTTTTCCCCAGGGCTGTCCGGCACTCGATTTTGTGGAGAAGATGGAATCACCAAAGGCTTCAGATTTGGACTGTTGATGTCATGCCACATGGAGATTGTGTATTGATTGCGATTTGTATCTTCTCACCAGTTTGGCTGATAGACTGGCTGGTAATGATCGGATTTGACTTGTATCAGTGGTATGTATCTCCGACAGTTCCGATCAGATTCTCGGGGATAAGCCAAATACGGAGCACTATGAAAGTCACTGAAGCTCGAATGTAAAGTCCAAGCACCCTATAGAGCGATAAACCAGCTTTCTAAACTATAGATCATTACAGAATCGAGTTGTTTGATGGCGTTAGTAACAGGTAACAGTTACTAAATCATGCAAACATGACTCTAGAAATTCATGAGAGATTCTATAGACTCATGCTGGCAATAGAGCACCCACGATATAAGAACTCCGGCATGGCTATAACTCATGTCATTACTCTTCCATGGAGAATACCCTATGAACTCCGCACACTAATCACCAGCTACTGCACAACAATGAGCAAGTAGATCAACCAAAAGACAGTCTTCATTGCTGGTGCTTCTGTCGGTATTGGATTCGCATTGACAAAGGAGTTCCACAAACGTGGTTAGGTGGTCTATACCCGTTGACAAGATGAAGCCACTAGAGAAGACAGGAAAGACTTGTAAAGATGCCATCGAATTCGAAACTGGTGGGACATTGGATATCTTGTATCTCAACGCCGGTGTCTCACAGGAGTCAACCATCTTGGACATCACCCATCACCATGGACACTCTTCGAACCAGTTTCAACACCAACGTTTTCGGTCCAATCATGCTCATTCAGCAGTTCCAGCCCATGTTGCTCGAATCTCAAGGTACTGTCGTCTTCACCGGTTCCGTTGCCACCAATCTCGCTCTCCCTGCGAGATACGCCTACAACGCCAGCAAGGCCGCACTTGAACTTGTTGCCAGACGATTGGCACTTGAATCTGGATCTTTGGGTATCAAAGTGGTCAATGTTCATTCTGGAGCTGCAATGTCGTTTCATTCTCGTACGTGCCACCAAAGACTTCTGTCTTCAACGTTGATGATCAGCCCTTGATGAAGACCTTAAATGTGACTAAGATGGAGACAGGTACATATGCTGGAAGTGTCATTGATATCACTGGAGTATTCCGCGCGGGGTAACAATTAACAATGTGTACACGTGTGCTTACAAGGGTACTGGTGCCTCTTTTGCGTGGTTCATGAGTAAGTTACCATAGATGTGGGTTAATGTCAATCCATTTGCGCAGAAAGTGACTGGCCGGTTCGATCAGGCGGTCAAGAGGGCTAAAGCTAGATTGAATGTCCAAGGAAGCATGAATCATTCTCTGTGACATTTCACAAGCTGACCTGGATTATCTCAATATACCGTTGTCTCTGATAGACCCATTTGTAACAGAAGTTGTGTATGAACGTAATAAGCTATGAGTGCGCTCAGCTGTCTTGTTACGGGCACTCCGGTAGGACCTTAAAAAAATTATTCCCTATGACAGAAGAGATGAGCTAACTCTGATCTAACATCCACTAAGCATACCAAGACTACACCCACACATTATGGCACCAGGAAAGAGAGACAGAGATGAGCCACACAGCATTCGATTGCCCGGCTCGATCTTGAACGAAATCAAAGACTCCACTGGTGACGACGACACCTCAAGATTTGAGTTTGGAAGTGAACGTTACAACAAGAAACGTAAAGCACCACAACTCTCGAGAAAAGAGCAACGTAAACAACAAAGAGAAGCTAAGAAGAAGCAGAAAGTGGTGAAGAAGCAAACAAGCGCTCCTTCTAAGCCATCAAATGGCAAATCTACGAACGACACCACACGATCTCAACCAAAGTCCATCTTGAAGAGTTCCAATGGCAAATCCGATAAGAAGAAAGTCAGAATTGTAACGGACAAAGAAGACGTGGAAGAAGATGAAGACGACTTCACAGGCTTCCCAAGTGATGATTCCATCTCAGAAGGCGATTTTGATTCAAATGAGGACTTTGATGAAGATGAAGATGAAGATGACATAGACGCCTTCAGTGATGATGAGGATCAACCAAAGACCGTCGAAGACACAATGGCTGCGTTGAAGGCACTCAAGGCAAAGAAGAACGGGAAGGCACCTGTTGAGTCCAAGAAGGAGAAGAAGTCTAAGAAAGAAGACCTATCAGCTGAAGACACGATGGCATTACTCAAAGCTGCTAAGGAGAAGAAGAAGAACAACAACGGCAAGAAGTCACAACCAGAGCCTGAAGCAGAGTCTGAATCGGATTCCGGAGAGGAGGATGACTTCGAAGAGTTCGATGATGAGGAGATGGAGAATGCATTCACAGATGAGTTCACGGACGATGAAGAGGACCAACCACAAACTGCAGAGGATGTGTTTGCTGCTTTAAAAGCCGCTAAGGAGAAGAAATTAAACTCAAAGGACTCCAAGCCATCAAAGGAGGACTCCAAACAAAAGAAGAAAGAGGAGAAGAAGAGAGCCAAAGAAGAGGCAAAGAAGTTGAAAGCACAATAGAAAGCCGAGAAAAAGGAGAAAGAAAGACTGAGACGCCGTAAACTCACCGATGAGGAAGAAGCATTGATGAAACGTGATGAGCGTGATATGAAGCACTACGCCAAGTTGCTCGGTATGAAGTCCACCAAGCTCTCTGAGTTCAAGAAGAAAGGTGGCATCGACGACGGTCTGGACGACTTGTTCGATGGTTTGGACTTCATGGATCAGTACGATGAAGGACTCCCATTGGATGAGACTGAGGAGGAACTTGACGATGGTGTTGAGAAGATTGAGTACTCTCTCTCCGAGGAAGACGATGGTTCAGACGAAGAGGAAGAGGAAGAGAAGGGACCACAATATGACTCTGATGGTGAAGAGATCGTAGAGAATCCATTCTCAGACGATGACGAAATCAACTCATCAGACTTTGACTCTGATCTTGACGGAGAGTTCGATGACGAAGAAGACGGGGAACAGGGAGATGTTATCATGGCAGCACCAAAGGAGAACCCGTACGTTGCACCAGTTGCCAGCACAAAGAAGTACATCCCACCTGCCCTGCGTGCACGCATGGCCGCTGAAGCTGCTGGTGACTCTGAGCTTGTGCGTAACGTGAAAAGATTGATCAAAGGTCCTCTCAACAAGTTGTCCGAGGCGAATGTGCTTACCATTGTGAACGATGTGAACAGTGTGTACTTGGACAATCCAAGACAGGTTGTTACTGAGTGTCTGACTTCTGTGCTGTTGGAGAGTATTGTGCAACAGAGTGTGTTGTTGGATACGTTTGTGACTTTGCACGCTGCCCTGCTCACTGCAGTTTACAGATTGCAAGGTGTTGAAGTTGGTGCTTACTTCATTCAGACTTTGGTGGAGAAGTATGAAGAGCATTACAAAAACGGACAGGGGAAGGAAGCAGGTAACTTGATCTCACTTTTGACGGCGTGCTACTCTTTCCAGTTGATCTCTTGTAAGTTGCTTTATAACCTCATCTCCACACTCATCACTGAGACCTCTGAGTTGAACTCTGAATTGCTGTTGAGAATCGTGCGTAATGCCGGTTCCCAGATGCGCTCGGATGACCCATCGGCTTTGAAGGAGATCATCATGCAATTCCAACAGAACGTCCAGGGTAAAGATGTGAATCCACGTACGAAGTTCCTCATTGAGACCATCACAAACTTGAAGAACAACAAGGCCAAAGGTGTGAACGAACAAACGCAACAGTTGATCATCCGTATGAAAAAAGTGCTTGCCGGTATCAACCAGAACAAAATGAACGAACCATTACAGGTGAGTCTTGATGATATCCACAACGTTGAGACAAAGGGTAAGTGGTGGCTTGTTGGTGCCTCGTGGAGAGGTAACATGGCTGGTGGCGAAGACGACAAAGAGGAAATCGAGGTTAACAAGGAGGAGTTGAACGATATACTGGATGGTGCAGAGCCAAACTGGATGGAGTTGGCAAGATCACAGCGTATGAACACCGATATCAGAAGAGCCATTTTCATCAGCATCATGTCCTCATAGGACTATCTGGAGGCTTACACCAAGTTGGACAAGTTGAAACTGAAGCGTTCGCAGGAGCGTGAGATTCCAAAGATTTTGCTTCATTGTGTCTCCATTGAGAAAGTTTACAACCCTTACTATGGTCTGTTGGCTACCAAGTTGTGTTCACAGCACTCTTTGAGAAAGACACTACAGTTCACTTTCTGGGACTTGTTGAGGGAGTTGGAGGGAGATGATGGTAACGACAGCGATGAGGATGCCAATGACTACTTCAGAAAGTTGAACAATGACCTTGTTGGAGACAACGAGGACTTCCAGTTGCAGAGAAGTGTGAACCTGGGTAAGTTCTTCGGAGTGTTGATGAGTGAAGGATCGTTGCCAGTGCACTCTTTGAAGAACCTGAACTTCCTTGCCTTGAACCAGGACTTGGGCTTGTTCTTGGAGGTGTTGATGATTGCCTTTTTCGATAACATTGGTAAGAAGTCAGAGGTTTCTGCATTTGGTGCTGGATCTAAGAAGTCCAAGAAGGCCGATGATCTGCGTTTTGATGATAAGCTGCTTTTGGAGGCTTTGGCCAAGTGTAAAGAGCAGAAGGTGCTGTTGAGAGGATTACAGTACTTCTTACAGGAGAAAGTACGCGGATCAGACATCATCAGTGGGAGAAAACAGCGTAAGAGAGTCGAGTGGGGTGTTGATACCACATGTGACGTTGCAGATGAGTTCTTGAAAGCTCTTGAGTGATCACTGTTGTTCATATATATCCTTATAACTGCATACTTATCGGTGAAGAATTGACGTGGTAGAATCTAAGGGCTTCAAATGGGTGATGATGGATGATGAGATCTTGAACAGGGCCCCACGATACCTAGATGAGCGGCTGACTGTTTTTAGCCGGACTGATCAGAAATTGTGTCAAAGTTGGGCAGATGGGACTAGAGGAGATAGTGGGTATGTCGAAGAAGGAAGCATGTAGTTTACCAATAATGACTGATTGGATCGCCCTTTGATAACAGAGCTAAGAGAATGTACGTATTGAAACCCAGAAGTGTGTACGGCTTATGTCAGCGAAATGGCACACCCAGTACGTATTTATTTTACAGGCGGTGTGTCTTTCTTTTGGCACCAACTGATGGGTCCCCACTCGGAGCCGAGTCGAGTCGTTGATGGGGAGAAATTGTAGGCGCGATCGTACGACTTCCCCGATAAAGTGGGAATCATGGGAAGGAGGGCTACGCGAAAACCCCACGCCAGTTTTCAAGTGTAGGGCGCTGTTCCCCCACCCGTAACCCTCCGAAAGTGGGAGACTCTGGGAAAAGCGTGGGGCATCACCCTTTAACTGGGAGACTTATTGGCCACCAAATCTTCAATTGGTGTGAAATAGCTCAAATATTCATCGTTATGTATTCACTACCACTTCACTAGTCCTTTGTTTTATTTTTATCCAATTTAAACCACTCTTTTCCGCCATTTCTGCTCCCCATAGCACCCAAAGATGGTCCCCGTGAAGGGCCCCGGAAGCATCCGTCCGCGATGAGAGAGGTGGGAGGTGGGAGGAGGCGAAAGCAGGAAAAGAACAACTTGTAGGAAGAAAACAACAGAAGGGCCAACCTATAGGCTTACTTTCTTGATCCTTTGTATCTCAAACACACACACACCAGTTTCTAACATGCTCAGACTCACCCGCAGAGGAGCATCCCAGCTCAGATCACACAACTTCACAGCCATCAGAACACTCGCTGATGCCGCTGCCAGTACGTTTGCTTCCCCTTATTGTTCGAAAAGAGCCATCACCAGACACTAGCCGCTGTTTATGGTGCAAAAATTCATAACGCAGACTTACTAACAACCCTTCATCACAGAGAAGCACGACGTCGTTGTCATCGGTGGTGGTCCGGGTGGTTACGTTGCCGCCATCAAGGCTGCCCAGCTCGGTTTCAACACCGCCTGTATCGAGAAGAGAGGTAAGCTCGGTGGTACATGTTTGAACGTCGGCTGTATCCCATCCAAGGCCCTCTTGAACAACTCCCAATTGTACCACCAGATCAAGACCGACACCAAGAAGAGAGGTATCGAGGTTGGTGACGTCAAGCTCAACGTTGCCGCCTTCCAGAAGGCCAAGGACACCGTTGTCAACCAGCTCACCTCTGGTATCGAGATGTTGTTCAAGAAGAACGGCGTCACTTACTACAAGGGTAACGGTTCCTTCATTGACGAGAAGAAGGTCCAAGTGAAGGCTGTCGAGGGTGGTGAGGATGCCGTCTTGGAGGCTGACCACATCATCGTCGCCACAGGTTCCGAAGTCACACCATTCCCAGGCATCACCATTGACGAGGAGAGAATTGTTTCTTCTACCGGTGCCCTTTCCCTCAAGGAGATCCCAAAGAAGATGGCCATCATTGGTGGTGGTATCATTGGTTTGGAGATGGGTTCCGTCTACTCCAGATTGGGTTCTGAAGTTACCATCATTGAGTTCCAGGATGCCATTGGTGCCTCCATGGACGGTGAAGTCGCCAAGGCCACACAGAAGTTCTTGCAGAAGGAGGGTCTTAAGTTCAAGTTGGGAACTAAGGTTCTTTCCGGTGCTAGAGAAGGTGACTCCGTCAAGGTTGAGGTTGAAGGTGTCAAGAACGGTAAGAAGGAGACTTTGGAGGCCGATGTCTTGCTTGTTGCCATTGGTAGAAGACCATACATCGAGGGCTTGAATGCTGAGGTTCTCGGTCTTGAAGTCGACAAGAGAGGCCGTCTCGTCATTGACGACCAGTTCAGAACTAAGCACTCCCACATCAGAGTCATTGGTGATGTCACCTTCGGTCCAATGCTTGCCCACAAGGCCGAAGAGGAAGGTATCGCCGCTGTTGAATACATCAAGCACGGCCACGGCCACGTCAACTACGGTAACATCCCAAGTGTGATGTACTCCCACCCAGAGGTCGCTTGGGTTGGTCAGACCGAGGAGCAGCTCAAGGCTGCCGGTATCGCCTACAAGGTTGGTAAGTTCCCATTCATTGCCAACTCCAGAGCCAAGACCAACTTGGACACCGAAGGTTTCGTGAAGTTCCTTGCCGACGCCGAGACACAGAGAGTCCTTGGTGTTCACATCATCGGTCCAAACGCTGGTGAGATGATCGCTGAGGCCGGTTTGGCCTTGGAGTACGGTGCCTCCACCGAGGACATTGCCAGAGTTTGCCATGCTCACCCAACTTTGTCTGAGGCCTTCAAGGAGGCTGCCTTGGCCACTTTCGACAAGCCAATCAACTTCTAAGTCACGTATAGTCATGTCCCCTCCCCTCCGTTACACTAATATGTATACACGTTCCCCCGCACATATTCTCGCTACTACCTATTTATTGCTGATCAAATGTTGTAGATATCTGTATTGATATAGTGAGGGGTATAATAAGCGTCTTTGGCTGAAACTGCATAACTAATGTACATGGGTATTGGGAGTTTTATCATTCCTTGTTGAAGAGTCTCTTGAAGGACCACTGGTTTCTCCAAGTACCGTTGTCGGTGACTTTCTGCTTCAACTCAACAATGGAACGGATGTACTTCATGAACAAGAAGGAAAGTGAACCAATAGTTCTGAACAATGCCAATGCGGCAACGGACCACAAGATGAAGGCCAGGTACTTGTTCTTGTATGCACTGTCAACGTCGTACACCTGGATGATACTCATCACCAAGATCAAGTTGCTCAAAAGCCACAGGAGCACCACTCTGGTTCTTACGTCTCTGTAGTAGTCGTCATCAGGTGTAGGCTTCTTTGGTGCCTTCTCTGGATTTTCATTTCTGAGTCTCTGGATGGAGATGTTCTGCTTGGACTTCTGGTACTCGACGTTGATGTTTCTGAACTGACCATAATCCTGCTCACCTTCACTGATGACGATTGGCTGACCATTAGCAGCGGTTCTCACAATGACACTTCCCAGGTTCTTCACTGGGTTGTTGTCACCTTTAGTACCCCAGGAGACGTCGTGCGTGTTACAGAAGGCGAAGATCTGCAATGTGATGGTGTAAGATGGGAGCAACAAGAAGTACTGCACGGAACATGTGATGATGTGCCATGGGTCCAAGTACATCACAGAGATGAAGGCGTACATACCGTACGTGGAGAGCAACGAGATGATCAGTTTCATGAAGGCAGATCCACTTTCTTCACCGGTAGCATGTGCTTCAAATGTCTTGGAGATGGAGACGAAGCCCACAGTCACCGAGAAGACTGCAATAACCGCCAAAAGAATCATCGTTGTGATGAAGAGGTACTGTGCACCGTGTGGACGGTTACCCATGGAGATGATGAAAGTGGCACAGATGGTACTGATGAAGATGTAGTTGAAGATGGTGAACAACCAGAAGCCACCATTGTGAGGAATCAGATCGGACCCCACTAGGGAACCAGCCAAGTAGTAGAAAGTCAAGTAGAAGTTGGCGACAGAGAACCAGTTGAACATCAGTGTGATGAACTGGTAGAGGAACTCAATGTGGAAGAAGAACTTTCTGGTGAACGAGTGGCGTGTCTTCCAGATCTGAGTGAAATGGAGTTGTGCATAGATGGCAGCGAACAGGGCACCGTTAAGCCATCTTCTTCTTTGGGCAATGAACTCTGCCACTGTCTCTGGCAAATCAGTCTCACCTTGACACTCCTTCACGTACTTCAGCAACCACTTGGAATCCTTCTTAGCGACCAGCTCCCAACACAAGATTCTGTCTTCCGCAAGGTACATGTTAGCGGAGAAGACGTCTCTGTTTGGACCATCTGCTAATGTCTCACCTTTGAAGTAGGAGTTGAGTGGGCCCGTACCGTCGTCATGGTTCTTCAACGCTTTGTATCTGTACGCAGACAGAGCACCGGGCAACACAGAGATGTAACCGAACGAGGACTCCAGAGGCTTATCGAGGATGTTGGACATCTTGTACTCGAAGTTCTGAGAGGCAACCAATGGGTTAAGCAAGTTCTTGAACCACTTACCCTTCAGAGTCTTGATCTCACCGGCAGCACCTGCAACGTTGGAGTCCTTGTCAAAGGCCTTCCAGAGGTGGTAGATACCTCCCAAGTTTGGTTTGGTACCGACATCAAGCAGCATTACAACGTTTGGCTTCAATACAGGACAGAGTGCCTCGAACAGCCATTTGTGGGAGTTGATCTTCTTCTGGTTCTTTTCCTTGAGCAAGAACAAACACTGGACAGGGACCAACTTGGACTCTGATGACTTGAGCATCAACTTCTCATCCAAGGAGACCTGGGTGGTGTACTCGAATATGTGGGCCTTCACTTCCTTCTCGTTGACCTTGGATCTTGCAATACCGTCCTGGTAAAGACCCATCACCGTGAGGACATCCAACACGTTCTGGTTGATCTTGGAACGACCATCACTAATGATCACCACTTGCACCTTCTTCCAGCCTTCAGGGCCCCACATACGGGATCTGCGGCGTTCACACAACATGGCGATGTTTTGCATAACGGAGTGCATCGTTCTGGTGAAGTCCACTTCGGATTCGTTGTACATGGTGATACAGATACACAGCTCGATCTCTCTGTTCATCTCCACGGCCCTCAATGTGAACCCTTCTTTCTCGAAGTCACATGGGTCTGAAGTACAAGCGGAGTATCTCATCTTGTCAAACTCCAACTCGCCCTTTCTTGGGAGGATGTTCTCCAGCTCCTCAGGGATGACATAGTCCAAGGTCAAGTTGGCTGTGTTGGTAGGTATCTGCTTTCTGACGTTGGATCTGTTACGACTTAGGTTCTGCTTCTCCCTCGGAACACCAATGTCGTACTCGTCACTGAACACGTCCTTTTCGTTCTCGTCATAGTCCGTGTCATAGGTCTCCCCGCTGAAGTTTGAGTTCTGTGTCTCCAACTTATCACCAAACTCACTGCTCTGTCTCAACTCTGAAGAAGAACCTGATATCACAGTGGATCCACTAGAGACTCTTGCATCGTTCTGTGGGATCTCTGGATGGTTTGCAGCTTCAAAAGTGGATTGTGAAAAGAGAGGTTTAGCAAAGAGAAGTGGTCTCCCTGTAGAAGATGTGTTGTTGGAGCCCATGCTTTGCATTGAGTAAGCGCTGGATGCGTTCAAGCGGTGTTGCTGGTCGTCTTCATCGTCACTGTCAAGGACGATCACGGTACTCTGCTTCTTTCTCTTAGGGGACTCGAGCTCGGTGTACTGTCTTCTGGAACCTCTCTATGGCGATCCCAATGGAGTGTGGTACCCTGGCTCAATGGAAGGGTGGTTCAACAAAGGTTGAGCGGCCTGCTGATTTCTGTTGGCAGGTGGAAGTGTGTCGGTGGCGGAGGGGAATCCCATGAATTCAGAGGCGCTGGCCTGGAAACGTTTAGAAGGGGACCCATAATTGGCTGTAGGCTGGGGTTTGGAAGGTTCTCTATCGTACTGGTCGTACAGTCCGTAGTCGAACTCCTCGTCGCTGAACGGATCAGACATCGTCACTGTTTGATTGAGGTGACTGGTAGTTGATTGTTGTTTATCAGACAGGGAAAGTGGAGTTGACAGGAGAAGGAAAACCTCAACTTTCACAAGCCGATCTTGGATGAAAACATGAGATGCCGATATGTTTACACTTTACCGAATCGGGACAAATTGATGTAAACAGAATTTGTTTTCCGCAACTTCCTATTTAGTGAGATTTGGAGGATTTTGCAAAAAAAAAAAATGTAACGATTCGCGAACACGCTCGATCTTCCGCTCCTACTGCTACTCTTCATGTATGACCAAAAGGCCTTTGAAAGAAGTCATCTTGAAGGAGATCTTGTTTCTACTTCACATAGCCAAACAGTCACGATGCTGAGACTTTTCCCTAAGAGAGCCCTTTTGGCCAGATCTTCAGTGTCAAGTTCATGTATCAGATCTCTTTCTACCACAACCATCAGACTCAATGAGAACAAGACATCCCCATCTCCTACTCCATCTCCATCTCCAGAGGCTCCAAAGCGTAAGCCTCTCTCCAGAATCCCAATCGGCGGTACCTCCACTCAACAACAGAAGCTCAACACAAGTGCCAACATCGAGTTTGCCAGTTGGAAAGGTGCGCTGTTGATGGTTGTCGTTGGTGGTGGTCTGTACTACTTCTTTACACAGGAGAAGAAGAGAATCCAAGTCCAGCAGGAAGCTGAAGCCAACAGAGGATACGGCAAGCCACTTGTCGGTGGTCCATTCAACCTCATTGACACCGATGGTAACCCATTCACAGAGCAGAACCTCAAGGGTCAGTTCAACATCGTGTACTTCGGATTCACCCACTGTCCTGATATCTGCCCAGATGAGTTGGACAAGCTTGGTGCCTGGTTAGATAAGTTCAAAGCCGATGGTTACAAGATCCAGCCAATCTTCATCACGTGTGACCCTGCAAGAGACACCCCTGCTGTAATCAAGGAATACTTGACAGATTTCCACCCAGACATCATCGGTCTCACAGGAACTTACGAACAAGTCAAGGACTGTTGTAAGCAGTACAGAGTGTACTTCTCTACGCCTAAGGACGTCAAGCCGGGCCAGGACTACTTGGTGGACCACTCCATCTTCTTCTACTTGATGGACTCCGATGGTGAGTTCGTTGATGCTCTTGGTAGAAACTACGACAACGAGACCGGTCCTATCAGAATCAAAGAGCAGATTGACAACTTCGTACCAAAGGCTGAGCGTGAGAAGAAGAAGGCCAGTGGCTGGTCTCTCTGGTGATCGCACTCACTTTTGTTTTTCCAACTATACCACTGTACATAGCTAACTCTTATTACTATTATTATCATGACATGATCGTGTTGCATTGCATACATAAGAAGAGGGCGTACGGATTAACCCTTGGCCAAACCAGCCTTGAAGTTGATGATGGAGTTTGGCTCAACAACCCAGTCCTTACCCTTGGTCATCATCTTACCGGCAGCCTTGACAGCAGCCTCATCCTTGTACTCGACAACGTCCTCGTATCTCAAGACCTGAGCCTGAATGAAGGACTTCTCGAAATCAGTGTGGATAACACCAGCAGCCTGTGGAGCCTTAGTACCCTTTCTGATGGTCCAGGCACGGACTTCCTGCTCACCGCATGTGAAGAAGTTGATCAAGTCCAACTTCTCTCTCATGGCCCAGATAATCTTGGTCAAAGCAGACTTGGCACCGACCTTCTTCTCCTCCTCCTCAATCTCCTCCTGGGTTTCAAGGTGGGAAAGCTTCTCCTCAAAGCACACAGACAATGGGATGATCAAGTCACCTGGAGAGAACTTGTCGACCCACTCCTTAATACCGAGCAAGTGTTTGTTTTTCTTTCTGACGTAGTCCTTCTCGGACAAGTTGACCAAGTAGATGACTGGCTTAGCGGTCAAGAGCTGCATGGTGTTGATGACCTCAACCTCCTTAGAGGTCCAGTTCTGGTTGGCAACTCTCTGGCCAGACTTCAAAAGCTCGATAATTCTCTCGACAAGCTGGGCCTCCTCCTTCTTCTGCTTGACCTCGAGGGACTGGCCACCTCTCTTGGTGATCTTGTGGACACCCTCCAAGTGCTTCTCAGCAAACTCAATGTCCTTCAATCTCAACTCCTGGTTGATGATGTCCAAGTCACGCACTGGGTTGACGTCACCCTCAATGTGGATAATCTCAGCATCGTCGAAACAACGCACGACCTGGTAGATGGCATCGACGGCTCTGATGTGGGACAAGAAGGCGTTACCAAGACCCTCACCGGCAGAGGCACCCTTGGTCAAACCGGCAATATCGTAGATGGTCAAGTGTGCTGGCAAGGTGGCCTTTGGCTTGTAGATCTCGGTCAAAGTGTCCATCTCTGGGGATGGGACAATGACACGGGCCTCTTCTGGGTCGATGGTGGCGAATGGGTAGTTGGCTGGGTTACCCAATGGACATCTGGTAATGGCCTGGAAGAAAGTGGACTTACCGACGTTGGCAAGACCGACGATACCAGACTTCAAGTTGTTACCTGGACGACCGAGAAGGATCTTCTTCTCTTCAACAGCTTTCTTTGGTGGCATTTTGTGGGGTGGAAGGTGGTGACAGGAGCTCAAAGTTCTGTGCTGTCTAGTTGTTCACTGCAACTTCTTGAAAGCATCGTTGAAAAAAATGGAAACGCAGAAAAAATGGAAACGGTAGGGGCCGCACTGTGCGATTACATAATGGCGCCATGTCTTTAGCCGGTGACTTGCATTCATCAACGCATTATTCCTCGGTTGCCTGTGCAATATATGACTCAATTCTGGCATCTTCATCGTCATCTTCTTCTCTCGTAGTTGTCTTTGTCTTCTGCTCCGTTTTGGAGAAGTTCTCGCCGTTGTATATGGTAGCAACGAGCTTTCTCCCATCAAAGAACCGCCCATCAAGTGCCTCCAGACATCTATTGGCCTCTGATGGATCTGAGAATCGTACCAAGACAACACCATCTTCTTCCGTATCGAACAGTATACACTTGTCCACCGTGCCGAACTTCTGGCACTCTGTCTGGATGTCCTCAACGATATCGTCTTTCTCGTATGGATCTTCAGCTAGTTGTTGTAACGTAAAGACTCGTCTTAGCACCACTGTACGAGCCCATTTGGGATTCACTGATTCATCCTCGCCATTCCAGTCCTCGATTCTTTCATTCAGCTTCTTTAGTTTCTTCTTGATCAGTCGTTTGTCCTCTTCTGTGAGTGGTCTTTTGTTCTGTGTGCCAGTAGTAGTTGAGGTTGCATCTGCCGCCTGTGTATCCACAGTCTTTGGTTTGAACTCTGCAGGTTGCACCTTTATGCTCTCACCATCCACTCTTAGTTTGGTGTCGTCCAACATCTGTACGGCCAATGCCACACTCTCTGGCTTGACGTAAACCACTAGGGCATCACCTTTGAATTTGCCTTCATCATCATGGTACAACTTCACTTTGGACTTACTTGTGAGGAGATCCTCTGCTATAACACCGTATTTGCTGAACACCTGTTTCAACTCCAGTGCATCACAATCTTGTGGTAGGTTCGACACATAAACTGCGGTGTTCTGATTGCGTCTTTCCATCTGATCTTTCTGCTATTGTTTGGCCTCTCGCATCTCCTATAGTTTCTTCTTCTTCAACTCCAGGATCTCACGTTGTGCATCAGTCATGTTCTCTTCCTTGGTCAAGTCCAAGGGGATCCACTGTTTTAACACAGCGTTGAATTCATAGTCAGCTTCCTCGGTGTTGTCTGGGTCTTCGAAGATCCACTTATCTTCACGAGCATCGTATGAGATTCTAGGGTCAAGTTTGGAAGGATCGGTGTTTGTGGGGTCAATATCTCGTAGCAACTCCATTGTATAACAGCTGAATATGATCTCAGTATGGAATATTGTCTGGTTGTGAAGAGACATATCGAAGTTGAAGACAGGTTGAAGTTCGAAGACCTCGGAAATTGGTTAAGAGCACTTATACAAAGAGCCCTTGGATATACTCAGACAGCTCGCTGGAATAAAATCAACGTGGTGATACGTAATCTGATTCATTACTCTAGTATACATGCAATTTGATGCCTTTTTTTTTCCATCTGACCCAATTTACAGGCCTTGGTCTTTCTTGTGTAGGTGCTTTGTTCTGTTCCTGATGACCCTTCGGTTTCCTCAAACACTTCTGAACGTGTGATTGCACTGCAAACAAACATAAAACAGAATCATCGATGTGTCTGCTCTTCTCTGTTGTGACTGGAAGAACACAGACTCGTGTCCGTGACAGTTTGGACATTCTTTATCCGATCTTGGTAATGTAGGGTCTGCACCAAGATCTTTCACAATACCAGCAGTTTCACCAATGTTTGTGATGAGTTCATGACGGAACACTCTAGCGTCGGTAGCTTCTTGCACGTGGTGACAAATACGGCATTCGTATAACAGCTTCATATTCTCCTTGTCCTCTCTAGGATAGAGCATATTGTTGCTATAGAGAGATGTTAGTCAATGTCCATGATGGTAAGGGTAATGATTCAATCAACACAGTATGTCACCATATTTGGTGCTTGCCGCACTCCGAAACGTACCATTCACGACAGAAATTGAAAGACATCTTGTATCAATATGAGAGTATGGATATTGGATGTTCAGATGAATCCTTTACTAACTCAAAGATAAACTGAACGGAAGTCAAACTGATCCATCTTCATCGGTATCAACATCCAACCTTCACTTCGCAGCATAACTGTTGCGTCGCGCAATCCACAATGCTCACTGGAAATGCCCAACTCCCATTTCCGGATACACTTTTTTTTCAACTGATTTGGACATAACACTTGAAGAAACATAAGTAGAGAGACCAGCTTCTTCAAGCCCACACACGACACACACCACAAGAATGCTTTCTCTCAGACACTCTGCCCGTGCCACTGTCCGTGCCGCACTCAGAACAACCTCCCAGCGCGCCGTCGTGGCTACTCGTTTCAACTCCACCGAGGCTGCCCCATCATCTGCCCCAGTGGACCCAAAGATCTCTGCTATTGTGGACTCTATTTCCAAATTGACATTGCTTGAGACCTCATCATTGATTGCCGAGCTCAAATCCAAGTTGAACATCCCAGATATTGCCTTCCCAGCCGCTGGTGCCGCTCCAGCTGCTGCCCCAGCTGCCGAAGAAGAGGCCGTTCAAGAGGAGAAGCCGGAAGAGAAGACCATCTTCTCCATCAAGTTGGAGTCCTTCGACGCCAAGTCCAAGCCAAAGATCATCAAGGAGGTCAAGGGTCTCTTGGATTTGTCCCTTGTTGAGTCTAAGAAGTTCGTCGAGGCTGCTCCAAAGGTGCTGAAGGACAACGTTGCCAAGGAGGATGCCGAGAAGATCAAGGCCACTTTGGAGGCACTCGGTGCTAAGATCACATTGGAGTGATTTATCTCTCTCCTTTATTCAATGACCCCCCTCATGTACATATACAACTCATACAAAATAACATAGCAGATAAGATGTGACAGGTAGTAGTGTCTTCAAAATCTCATGCTGTACCGATTTCTGTTCTGGGTATTTGGAGTACCACCTATAGATGACCCACCATACATACTGGAACGTCTGGATTGGCTTGGTCTGACTTCACTGTACTCGTTCATACTTTGTTCGTAGTCGTTATACATGTTTGACTGTCGTTGTGGTGTGTATCGTTGAGATCTGTGAAGTGTTGGTGAGGTGCCACTGTTGAACATCGAGTTCGATCTGGCGTGTCCACGTCCGTTATTAGCATGGGATTGACCGTACGGTGATGTGAGTGGAGAACTGATGCTGGATGAACTGGAGAAAGATCTAGGAAGAGGTGTTGTGACTACTTGAAGTCCTTGGCTGTTGGAGAACATCTGTTGTCTCTCTCGTATGAATGGTGACGGGGAAGACCGTTGATTGGTCTTTGCCGGTGTCGCATTCGAGCTTTGATACGAAGGCACTCTAGGGGAATGGAGCGATACAGGTCTTAGTTGGTGTCTGGAAGGTATTCTGTTTGGTCCATTGAAAGAGCTGTTGTTGCTGTACCCACTGGTGAGCCTTGTACGGGGGATCTGCTGGGAGTTGATGTCGAACTCCGATGAAGAGGAGAACTCAGTGGAGTCGTTAAAGCTGTCATTATCACTGTTGGCACCCTGTATATCGATACTTCTGTATCCATTGCTGTCAGCCTTAGTCATGTCATCTTCTTGCATCAGCAAAGCTGCCAATGAACTGACCAGATCCTGCATCTTGGAGTACAGAGCAATGGAAGACGAGTCAATCAGGGACGCGTTGTTATCGTTCAAGGGAGATTGTAGAAGATCGAAAGTGGCGGTCAATAACTCCTGGAATGCCTACTTCTGCTGGAAAGTCAAGTGGGAGTTGTGTAGAAGCTCCTGTAACTCGGCCTCCATGGATAGGAGCTCCGTTGATCTGTGCAAGTTGGAAGGGACTCTGTTGACAAGCCGACTCATCTCTGTTGCAGTGGTGGGGTAGAAGAATATCTAGCAAGTGGATGGATCGATGAGTATCGAATAGCTCTTCTCTTTAGTGTATGTCTGGAGTTGATTCACTACGTCATCACTTTTCTGAAGACGTCATAAGTTGTGATCTGGCTCATGTTTACCAAAATTTGGCGCCCGTCTGTGTGTTTACCATTCCCGCGCAGGCTGCCAAAATTCCCTCTGCTCTTCTTCCACCAAACGTGCGTGCCTGTGTGGATGTCAAACGAAACTTCAAACGACTAATTCGGTTGTGCAACTTTGTAGTGTATTCGACTATAAAGACAGTGTAAGAGAGAACTAAAGTGTGAGAGTATTGGAAAAAAAAAAAGGTTTAAGAGACAGAGGGACTCAGAAGTCAACAAAGTACTGCGCGTACGGATCCTCACCGCCAGCTCCGTAATCCAGCTGTTCCTCAGGGTAGTGGTCGAACAAACTGGTGTCACCCACACCACCGGTGATTGGAGGCTCGTAGGGCGTCTCAATATCCTTGGCGAGAAGCTTCTCCCACACAACCTCCGAGAACCACGGATGGTTGCGGATGTCTGCTGGACCGTTGTGCAAGTTACCCAATCTGTGTGTCAAGTCCGATGTGATGAGTCTTGATAACAGGTCCACAGCGTCTGGGTGCATGAAGGAAGGGTACTGGACTTTACCGGCAAGAATCTTCTGGTAGGTCTTCATAGGGGTTGTGTCGTAAAATGGAGTGTAACCGGCAAGCATTTCGAAGATGAGGATACCCAAAGACCACCAATCAACGGACTTGTTGTATGGCTTCGTCGTGATCACCTCAGGCGCAATGTAATCCGGGGTACCACACAAGGTCCATGTCACTGTGTCGACCTCCTTGGCGAATCCAAAGTCGGTGATCTTGATGTGTCCGTTACGGTCGAGCAAGATGTTTTCCGGTTTCAAGTCTCTGTAAATGATGTTGTGGGAGTGGAGGTACTCCAATGCCAATGTCACTTCAGCGGCATAGAACTTGGCCACTGGGTTTGGGAATCTCTGGGACTTTCTCAACAGGGAGAAGAGCTCACCACCTTCGATGTAATCCATCACCATGAACAAGTTACGTGCGTCTTGGAAAGTACCCCACATACGAATCAAGAACGGATGCTCCACAAGCTTCAGCATGCGACGCTCATCATTTGTGTGTTCCACTTGTTTCATACGGATCACCTGAGCTTTCTTCAACACTTTGATAGCATAGTAACGGCCATTGTGCACAGAACGCACCAAGTGGACACGCCCGAAAGAGCCGGTACCGAGTGTTCTCATGATTTGGAAGTCTGTGAGGGAGTACTTGCCCTTGGACACGGTCGATCTCTGAGGAAGCAATGATTTCTGGATGGCATCGTTGGTGTATTGTGGCTGGTACTGTGGCACCTGTGGGACCTGTGGGACCTGTGGGACTTGTGGGATTTGTTGAAGCTGAGGCACCTGTGCCACTGGGACTTGTGAAACTGGCACCTGTTGCTGGTACTGAGTTGATTGTGGGTACACAGGCATTGGTGCCTGTTGTGGTGGTTGCTGCTGCTGCTGTTGGTGATGATACTCCATTTTGACACGTTTGACAACTCCAAGCACGCTCAACTGGTGGATGGGTCTCTTAATGGTTGAGGTGGGATAGGGGAAAACTGGAGGTGGTGGAGATAAAGTCCTGGGGTGGGTGTTGCTAGGATGAAATTGGCAGACACTCGGACAAGATACACTGAGGGACGAAACGGATGGAGCACAGGAGGAGAGTTCCAAGACTGTTCGGAAGTGTTTCCAGGGGCAATTGATACTCTGAGTGGGTGGTGGACTGGGTGTGCAACCTTGACGTGGGTTTATCTTTCTCACCAAACCCGCCTGTTTTTTTCTCCCGACGTGGGCCGTAAGCTAAAGCCGGTAATCCAGATTTCAAGTCTAGTTTCGTCCCTCCTAGGCTTCCCATTACTGGCTAAAGTTGCGTAATTACGAATCCGCTGATGACTTTCGCGGAAATCCGAAACTGGGGGTGCGGAAGTTTTTCCCTTTCCGGATGGGCTCTATTTCCGGAGTTTGTGGGCTACATAACCAACATTCGGAGGAGATCTTTTCCACGACGCGTTAGAGTTCATCATGACTCTCTTCAAAAGACGCGTCATCTCATCTCCAGAATCGACTACTATCAAGTTTCAACCCGTTATTGACCAGAATCATATCTCATAACAATGGCAAGACGTTCAAGACAGCAGATGGAAGAGGAGGAGCAGGAACAAACCAACATCAGAAGCACCACAGCCTCTGATGCTGAGGTGGACGGCGAGATGGAAGAAGGCGGAGAAGAGAACCAGCAAAATGGTACGATGCGTCAACTATCGATCAAAGTCGTACGTGCCATGCTCGCTCTGAACAACACCAATACACCAATTCACAAGATGAACATCAAGAAACATGCCTTCCCAGAGGATGAACACATCCCATCAAGGTTCCTCGACCAGGCAATCTCAGAAGCACAGAGGATTCTGAAAGATGTCTATGGCTATTCACTCTAGGAGATGCCACAGAAGGAAACTGTGAACAACCAAGGTAAAAAGACCGTGACGAAGACCAAGCAGTGGTGTATCGTCTCGGACTTGGACGACAAGTACATCCGTTTCCAAATGGAGTCCCAATGGCTACGTACTTCCAACTACCTCTTCGAATCAGAACTTATGGATGAGAGAGGTGACTATCGTAACGGTAAGGAGGAGAGACCCACTTTGAAGAACGATGCCGAGTTGATGTTTAATGGTCTTGCACTCACAGTTATTTCCCTGATTGTGGTGTCGAACAACCACATGAACGAAGAAGAACTACTCACAATGCTCAACGACGGATTTGGTGTGCCGAAGAGAGGTCCAATGCCCATCATCAACATGACTGCTGAGGAACTGTTCAAGACCCTGGATAAGATGGAATACGTGGTGCGTACGGTGATCAAGAATGATGCTGATGAGATTGTTGAGTATAAGCTCGGAAGAAGAGCAATCATGGAGTTCGATAGGGAAAGCTTTGTGGAGTTCATGAAGATTCTCTACGACGAGCAGGAGGACAGACCGGAGTTCATCAGAGCTGTGGATTCTACAATCGAGGCTGCCTACGGTAAGAGAGTGGATCCTATCCCAGTGGCTATCCCAGAGGAGGAAAACGAAGCTTAAATAGTCTCTATTAATGAAGTACATACGATCATTTCCTTTTCTTGGAAGGTCTGGCGTTCTTAGCTCTTCTCTTCTCCTTCAGCTCTCTGCCCTTTCTGATGTCATCAATGCTCTTAATCTCAGACTTCTGACCAGGTTTGTTGTAGCCCTTAACACGCATACCACCCTCCAAAGCCTTCTCCACTTTCTTCTTCTGCTTGTGGAAGTCGTCTCTGAACTTGTCTGGGGCTCTTGGTGCCTGTTGCTTGTTGTGCTTGAACTTCTTATCCTGGCCGTTATTGGAACCCGACGATGGGGCTCCTCCACGGTAATCCGATGAGTTCTCTCTAGCACCGGTCTTGTAACCCTGTGTCTTGTGGTTGTTCTTCCAGGCGTCGTACACACCGGCTCTGTACGTGGCTGGGATCTTCACACCGGACTCACCAATGATGTACTTCTTATCCGTAGATCTCGAGTTGACGTACTTGTGTTTCTTCTTGTCCCACTGCATGACTGCAGTCTGCTTGTGGTTCTGCACCTTGTCGTCGTTGTCCAAATCAAAAGTGGCCTGCTGGGCATCGTTGACGAACCCACTGTTGATATTGAGCTGCTGGTCCTGGATGACGTTCGATGGGGCATAGTGGGAGATGAAGTAATTTGGATCTCTGAAAGTCTTCTTCTTCTTCTGTTGCTCCTTGGCAATGGCCTCCTCTGCTGTCTCGAACTGCTCCTCTAACACCTTATCACTCACAGTGTAACCGATCTCGTGTGCATCGGACTTCAACACCTCATCGGCAACGTTGTGGAACAAACCGGCTTCTCTCTCCTTCTCTCTCAACTCCTTGAGCTCCTTCGCACGTCTCTGGATAGGAGCAATCTGTCTTCTTCTTGTGTTCATGAGGTCCACAAGAGAGTCATCCTTCTTACCGAACTCAAACACGGTTTCCTTGTTGTATCTGTGTTGCAACTTCTCCAAGAATGCAAGTTTCTCCTTCTCCAAGTTCTGACCAAAGAGCAAGTTCTGTTCATCCCAACCTGCAGCCTTGATCTCCTTAGCTCTCTTCACAGACTCACCACCTGCTGCTTGTCGGGTCTTGAAATAGAGCTTCTCAGCCTTAGTGGCAACACCCTGTAGGACACTCAAGTCGTAGTTGGTCTTGATCAGATGGTTGAACATCTCCATCATGTTCTCAACGTTGTAACGAGGAGCACCACCGAGAATCATACGGTCAGTGTAGTTCACCTTCGGCTCCACATATTCCTCGCCTTGTTGTTGCTTCAAGATCTCACACTTCTTCTCAAACATTGGGGTAAGCATGATCTTTCTTCCCAAGAACAACTCCAAGTCCAACAAGTATGGTAGTTCGTTCTCACTGACAATAGAGTAAGCCCAACCTTTATTACCTGCTCTCGCTGTTCTACCAACTCTGTGGATGAAGATCTTGGAACTTGCAGGGAGGGAGAAGTTGATGACGTTGGCCAACACTGGGATATCGATACCACGGGCAGCAACGTCAGTGACAACCATCAATGGGGCCAAACCTGTACGGAAGTTCATCAATTGACGACGACGTGCGTGCTGGTCCAAAGTACCGTAGATGTATGACACTGCGTATCCGCATTCCTTGAGGAGCAGTGTGATGTATTCGACGTGGTGACGTGTTGGGACAAACACGATAGTGGAATGTGGGGATGGGAGGACGTTTGCCGGTGGGACTCTGACTTTCTTGAACTTCTTCTTTCTCTTCTTGCTCTTGTCCTTGTCGTCGTTGTCTGAGTCGTCTGAATCGGAGTCTCCCTTGTTAGCGTCTTCGAGCTTCTTGATGTCTTCAACAGAAGCCTGTGGGATCTTGATGACGTCCTGGATGATGTTCAACAAATTGGCCTCACGCTCGTCCTTCTTGGTAGAGATGAATGCCATCTCCAATTGGTCTGAGATCTTAGTCTCGGCATCGAGTCTCACAAGGACCGGATTGGTCAAACCAGCCTTGGCAAAGTCCACAAGAGAAGCTGGTAATGTAGCGGAGAAGAGCAAACTCTGTCTTGAACCAGGCAAAGAACCGATCAACTCCGTCAACTGTTCTTGGAAACCCATCTCGAACAATCTATCGGCTTCATCGAACACGATAAACTCCACACTCTTCAAGTCCAGCTTCATCTCCATCTTCAAATGCAGGAAACGACCCGGTGTAGCGACGATGATGTCTGGGTTGGTCATCATAGCATTGAACTGCTCTTCCAACGAGTCACCACCCACAAGCAAGACAGATCGAAGGTCATTTCCTCTAGTGAAGTCCTTGATGACCTTGTGTGTCTGCAATGCCAACTCTCTCGATGGTGAAAGGATGATGGCTCTTACACCGACTTTAGCGGAGTGCATCTTCAACTTCTCAATCAGGGGAAGAGAGAAGGCAGCAGTCTTACCAGAACCTGTACGGGCCATACCCACGATATCTCTGTTCTGCATGATGAGAGGGATGGTCTTTCTCTGGATAGGTGTTGGTTGCTTGAAACCTTTCTTAGAGATGTTCTGCAAAAGGAACTTGGAGAATCCAAACGAGGCAAATGTACCACCTTTGGCCTTGTTCTGTGGTTGCACTGTGAAGTAGTTGGCGAACTCGATGTCCTCTTTGGTCTTCTTAGCATCGTCTTCATCATCCGAAAGTTCTAGTGATGGGAAAGCGGTAGTGGCGTCTTGTGTATCGGGTTTACGTTTCTTCTTCTGTGGTTGTTTCTCCTCTTCTTCCTCATCAGATGAGATGATTTCATCCTGGTACTCCAACTGCTCATTCTCTGAGTCGGAAGAGAACTCCTCGGAGTCTGATCCGGCATGGAGAGCGATGTTTCCAGCGATGTCGAACTCCTCGTCGCTGCTCATTATGGTGGTTGTTTAGTTGGGGGGTAGAGATAAAAGGGGGTTTATACTAGTAAAGAAGGTGATGAGTGGTGTATTAAATTTTCATGTACGAGAGAAGAGATGCTGCGCGTACCATTATTGCTCTGTCATCGATTATGTCATCAAATTTGGCTTTCTCAAAAGCGGTTGGGGCAGCACAAATATCTTGGGGGAACCCGGAAGGGGGAAGGGTCTGGACTCTGATAGTACCGTGGTTATTTATAGTATGTAGCTCTAGAGATGGAGGGGGGTTGTGTGTAGGAGAGAAGGGCAGTAAACAATCGAAGTCTCAGTGGACCCTGAAGATCAGAAAGCAATCAGCAGTCTACCGGCCTTATCGTCTTATCACCAATTAACATCCGATAGCAACTGTGTAGAAGCACATAACGCCTGTCAGTATCACCCCAAAAGTCTAGACCGCACGCCGCTTCTGGGATGGCTACATGGGTGGGAATTTTTTAGCGAGCGGGATCTGGAATCTGGAATCTGGAATCTGGGCCAACGGTAGAACGGGCTCTAACTGTACGTCCAGTATAAATAGCCACAGAGAATCGGTGATCAGAAGCTTGGTCTAAATTCCCCACTTTGCAGAAAAGATGTACGGTCAACATTCCACGGGCTCCTCCACCTCACATTCATCCGGTGGGCTGTCCACCAACCGTTGGCTCAGCAGAACTTCCCTCATTGGTAGCACCACCACCACCACCACTGATAGCGAAGACTCCTCAAGGTCTACTAAGCCCAAGGACGAGGACCTCAAGGATCCACCGCTCGTCTCAACAGCAACAGCAACAACAACACGGATGTTGTGCAGGGTACGACATCTACTAGTGCTCGCTTTGTTTATCTGTGTGTCTATTCTGGTGGTACGCACGGTAGATCTCACGCTTCTCACATCTCAACAAGTCCCTCATACCCTATTCTAGGACATCACCCGTGGTGCTGGGCTCAAACACGGAGACAACTCGCTCGATGCTGAGTCCGTTCAACTTCAGAGGCTAAAGGAGGTCGTGGAACATATCCAGGAGCATACACCGTCGCTTGAAAGTGAAGTCTCTAAGCTCTTGCGACCAGTGATATCGGATGACATTGAAGACTTTGATGATGATGGCGATGACTTCCAGGACTATTCCATTGCATACGGTGAACAGGATCTTCGCACAAGGCTCTCGATCAAATACCCTTATCTCCGCAACAAGACGATACCCAACGTGATATGGCAACTGTGGAAGGAACCTTTGGAACAAGTCACTGACAAGGACACACGAGAGTGTATGACATCGTGGTCCAACACACAGCAGTATCAGCATAGAGTGGTGACGGACCCTATGTTGGACTTTGTGGTGGACTCCTTATATGGAGACGTACCAGAGATTATGGAAACATGGAAGGTTCTCCCATTGGATATCCTCAAGTTTGACTTCCTCAGATATCTCATACTGTATGCCCGTGGTGGAATCTACACCGATGTTGACACCCAGCTACTACAACCACTACCACAATGGCCACCAAACTTACGACACTCTGGGTTTGTTGTTGGAGTGGAAGGTGATCATGACTCTCCGCATTGGAGATTCAAGATGGCAAGAAGACTACAGCTGTGTCAGTGGACCTTCATGTCCAAACCTGGCCACCCCATCCTCCGAGAGCTGATTTACAAAATTGCCAAAACCACATTGACGAGTTACAGTGAACGACTGCAACACGTCAAGATCAACAAGGCATACCACACACTGTACTCCATCTACACGGTGTTGGAGTGGACCGGACCAGGTGCCTTCACTGACTCTCTATTCACACACATGAACAAAGTGTACTCCCCGGAAAGAGTGGAGGGCACCCACAAGGATTTACCAAAGGATATCAAAAACGTGGAGTTTGAATCCTACCATAAGGAGAAGAACACTGCTAATGCCAAGAAACCACTAGGATGGCAAAACTTCACACGACTCATTGAACCTGCCATGGTTGATGATGTTGTTGTGTTACCTCAAGAAGCTTTCAATGGCTTCGTCACGGACTCCGAAAGACCATTGGACCTGTCGAAGAGATTGGTCCACCACAAGTTCTACTCATCGTGGAAGGACTTGTGACTAATAATATTCTAAAGTATTGTATATTTATACCCCCAAAGATGATTGAACGACGTTGATGAACTATTTATAACTAATTTGTAGACACTTAGTACGTGCGTGCGCCTACCATTTCTAAACCACGGCCACCAGAAGTTCATCAAAATTTGCCCGAAAGCCAAACAGAGAAAGCGATGAGATTGGAAGAGAACTATAAAGACACACCAACAGGATGTCAGACAAAGTGAAGAAGCCGTCAAAGACGAAAAGAGCTAAACAGTTCTTGAAGAAATCCGGCGATAAGCTCAAACGCTCATTCGATGTGTTCAACAACAAGTCACATGAGAACCAATACGCCAATCTACCTGAAGACGTGGAAGAGATTGAAGACTACGGGGATGATGATGTCCAAGTGATAGACAGTGGGTCTGAGGATGAAGATGACAGTTATGGGAACAGAAAGAAATTGAAAAGAGAAGTGATATTGGTGGACGACTACGAAAGTGAAGAGGACGGAAAAGCCGATGACCAGAAGAACGAGGAAGTATAGAAGACAGTGGAAGAAAAGCAACCATAGCAACAGCACAATGAACTCACAGAAAACAACGACTTCATCTCTCTGAATTTCAGTTCCGACGAGGACGAAGAAGAAGAAAACGACGAAGATGCATACTCGATGGATGACAACGCCACAGATATCCACGGTGAAGACGGGAACAGAAAGGTTCTCAACACCGATGCTCCTTGGGTGCAGGACCATGATCATTCAAAGCAAAAGGAAATTGCCGACTGGCTCACATTGGAGATCAAGGACTTCATCGCATACATCTCTCCATCGAAGTACGAAATCGAGGCAAGAAACTCGTGTGTGCGCAGATTGAGGGCTGCCATTACCCAGTTCTGGCCTGATTGTGAAGTACACGTGTTTGGATCTTATGCCACGGATCTGTACCTCCCAGGCTCAGATATCGATATGGTCATTGTGAGTGAGAGCGGTAACCGTGAGAACAGAAACGACTTGTACTCATTGTCGTCGTACCTCAAGAGAAAGAACCTCGCCATCAAAGTGGAGGTCATCGCAAAGGCCAAAGTGCCCATCATCAAGTTCACTGAACCACAATCCAACATCCACATCGATGTGTCATTCGAACGTACCAACGGTATTGAGGCCGCTAAGGTGATTCGTTCCTGGATTGACGAGACGCCAGGCTTGCGTGAGTTGGTGTTAATTGTGAAACAGTTCCTCGCTGCACGTAAGTTGAACAATGTCCACGTGGGAGGACTCGGAGGATACTCCATCATCTGTCTTGTTTACTCATTCTTGAAACTACATCCACGTTTATCCACGGGAAACATCTCACCCTATGAAAACCTTGGAGTGTTGTTGATTGAGTTCTTTGAGTTGTACGGCCGTAATTTCGGGTATGACAACGTTGCCATCTGTTTGGAGCCGGATAACGTACGGTATGTGAACAAGAGATACTACCCGGAGTTACAAGGACGTAATCCGTTCTCGCTGGGTATCCAGGATCCAAGTGATCCGAAGAACAACATTTCCAGAGGTTCGTTCAACATCAGAGATATCAAGAAGGCGTTCAACGGTGCGTATGAGGTGTTGATCAACACGTGTTATGACATGGACAGTGCCACTTACAAGCAGAGGATCGGGAAGTCTATCTTGGGAAGTGTTGTGAAGTATCGTGGTAAGGAGAGAGATTTCAAAGATGAGAGAAGACTCGTGGCCAATGAAGCCCTGATGCAGGATGACGATAACGGTTCGATACTTACCAGAGCCAAGTCAGCACCTCTGGTATTTTCTGAGGCTGAGACTTCTGAAGATGAGTTGGCATCGATGGTATAGGAGAATCACGATAAGGGGAAGGGGAAGGGGAAGGCTGCAGCTAAGGTACCGGGAAAGAAAGTGGACGACTACATGGGATTGAGCGATGGGAGCGAAGACAGCGAAGATGACAAGAAGAAGGCCAAGAAAGACACTGAGAAGTTGAAGTCCCGTTCATCCACCTCGAGTCTCGACAAGGACGCTAGAAGAGAGTTCTGGTTGAGCAAGGGGAACGCTTTGGCTTGATCGTATAGTTTGAATTATACATAGGGGACCTCACCGCTTCTAAACAGCTTGTAGATATTGCATGCAACTCGCAGTTTTAGGCTTTGTTGTGTATGCAGACGTTCCCAATTTGGAGGCAGGTCCCCGGGAAATGCACAGTACAGATAAATGTCCGGACGTTTGGGGAAGACGGTGGGAAGCTTCAAGGCGCTGGAGATCAGATGGGAGACGGGAGATGAGATTACTCTAGGAAAGAAGGATGTCGTGGTTGTATGTTTCTGCATCTTCTATCTACCAGTGATAACCGCAAATCATCCACAATCCCTCCATATTCCTTCCCAAATAAGCCTTATAACCCACCCCTGCCAGCGTTTGTCCCAAGAATTGTTCCAGAGCCGAGACACAGACAAAGCCGGACGTGCTGGCTGCTAGCTATTTTTGTCGCCCGCTTGCAAGAACAGGCAGCTCAGCTTCAGATCTCCAAGATAGTAGCACCATTTTTGCTCCCGAATCTTGTCTTGTTTGAGGAAAAGTTTGTCTGGTGGACATCGCTTGTTTGTTGTCAAGTGTCTCTTGCTCTCATTCCGTCTTT
Organism: Petasospora meyerae; assembly: GCA_030462915.1. NCBI lineage: Eukaryota > Fungi > Ascomycota > Saccharomycetes > Phaffomycetales > Wickerhamomycetaceae > Petasospora > Petasospora meyerae. Next base: position 8,709 of record JAKVQR010000195.1, on the reverse strand, counting down.
CTTCGTCTCTCACCAGTGTCGTTAGCGGATCGCCTCTTCACGCCAGGCACCCATTATTGCTTTGAGCCTCGTCTGCCTTTTTTTTTTTTTCATTCCTTGACCTTCTTTCCTATCCACATTCATAAACGAGACACTATCGGGACGTTTCTCCTGGTTGGTTGTTTCCCATTTCCCCCTATTTCTAGAGCCCTCTTCATCGTCCACACGCACACTCAACAGCCATGGACAACCACTCGGTGTACTCCCATGGCTCGTTGAAGAGCTCTCACTCGTATCAATCATTGGAACAGCAGCAGCAGCACCGGCTCATGTCTGTACGAGGATCCTCCACAAGCGATCTGCTCGCCGTGGACTCCAGATTCACCAGGCCCAGCAGGTCTAAGCTCGGTGCCCTGAAGTCCTCGTCGTCGCTCCAGTCTCTCACATCGCAGTCATCTCATTACCACAGTCAACCGCATCCGCATCCTCATCCGCATCCTCATCCTCATCCTCGCTACAACAGTTTGACAAGCAACACCAACGCATCGACTAATTTCAGAGCTTCTGCAAGCTATACAAGCATCCCGGATTTCAGAAGGCAGTCGGTGGAGAATGCACACAGCTAGAGACTGAAGCAGCAGCTCCATCAGCAACAACCACGTCCAGCAACGTTCCAGGTCGGATTGGCAGAAGATGGCGTCCCTGTACAAGTTGGAAGACCCAGAGCATCCTCAAAGAAGAACTCACACATGCCCAAAGTGCCCTTCACGTTCCCCAACGGTGAGGTGTACATCCCTAGAAACAAGCAGAGAAACTCACTCACTAATCTCCACAACATGGTACCTCCTCCTACTTTGACAGTGTCCATCCCCAAAGAGGATCAACCTCAGCAACTGTTGTACGGTACCGCCAACCACTCAGCAAACAACAGCTACTCGTCTTCTCCTTCCCCCTCACGAGCATCACGCACAAACTCCAGTGTCAATGAAAGCACACCACCTTCTTCGGTGGACGATCTGAGCCTGTAGGCCATCATCAGCTCTTCAGCGCCATTCAACGAGGTGTCCGTCTCCGATCCACTCACATCAACAAGTCTGGATAAGATCGATGAACACGCCTTCACCACTGATGGGAGTCTCGTCACACCGACTTCAGAAGTGTCTCAGAACACTTTGACTCTCGGTAACACCCAGTCTCCTCAATCCGTAACCACTGCTACCACCACTACCACTACTACAGAGAAGGTTGTGCAGCATCCTGTTGTTGTGGTTCTTGAGCCTGAAGAAACCCCTACAGTGACTCCTCCGACGCCTGTCCCGGTGATTTAGCAACGTGTGGAACCACTTTCAGCTGTGTTAAGAAAACAGCCATCTCTCTCTGTGCCCACAGCTGTGGAACGCAAGCCTTCTGCTATAAAGAGATTCTTCTCCAAGTTGTTTGGGAGTAAGAAGTCCAAGAAGCCGGTGATGACTACTCAGCCCAAGACTAAGACCCAGGCCAGTCCTCAACCACCATAGACTAAAGCACCACCTTCCCTTGTTGTCCCACCACCATCACTCAACCGTCAAGACACCACCGTATCAGACAGTTTCTCTTTTGTCGATGGTGATGAGCAGATCGTAGTTGGAGGTCTCAACAAACTGCAACTTGACTCTCCAACGTTTGGTAACTTTGCAGCAGATGTGATGGCTTCAATGGAGGATACATATCATGAGAAGACAGTGCCACCACCACTACCACCACCACCATCTTCAACGGTCCCCGAGACTATAACTAATGATGATGAAGAGATGACTATTCTGGAGGTGAAGAAGCAGCGTGATAAGACTCTGGATAACACTACAGACGAAGAAGACACGGTGGTTACTTTCGATGACATGGAGCTCATTGAGAAGATCGTCAAGTACGGTGAGACCTCTTTCCCTGACTTGTCCTCTTCCGATCTTGGTCATTCTCAGCGCAAACTGATGAGATCGAAGTCTATCGAGAGAAAGAAGTCCATCAGATCAGTCAGCTCAGGTTCCAAATTGTCATAGGACACTCATCAACCTTCCATGAACAAGGATGACAACTCCTCTCATGACCAAATGGAGCTCATCTACACCAACAGACCACGCTCCCCAATGAAGACCAACTCATCGCCAGCCACATCCATCCTCAAACGCTCAGAGACATCCCCTACCTCTTCTACCAAGAGAGTCGGTTTCACCAACAGAGTCTTCGTCAACTCCACATATCCTTCTCGTGTGTACAACCGTCATTCAGTTGCGCTCTCTTCGTACCACCATCTCTCCCCGCAAACGATCCAAAAGATCAGACACGAACTTAACGAATTCAAAAGAACAATGGTTGTTCATGAAGCCAGTGTGGACAACACTCAATTCTTCCTTGCATGACACCCCTCAACTTTTTTTTTCATATTTATTTTTTTGTATAGAACAAAACTAATGCCTTACTTTCTTCTAATTCTTCTCTTTAAATGTCCCAGTCGTCTGCACCAGAGCTCTCCAATGGCTGATCAATAGTGTCGATCTTGATATCTGAACACATCGGACATCTCTTGGAAAGCAACGCATCCACTTCTGGAGAGTTGACAAACTTGGCTCCCTTCTCCGGCTTGGAGTTAATGAACTTCTTCTGCAGGAACTCCAACTTCTTCTTCGTGGCGTAGTCGTTCGAATGCAAGATCTCCTTCACCAAGCAATCAGAGTGGAAGGCATGCGAACAAGGGAAGATGAAGAACTTACGAGATGCCAGTAGCAACTCACACGAAGTACACGACTCTCCTGCCTTGATCACCATCGTGCGTTCCTTATGCTGTCCGATCTGCGCCGTAATGCTGTCGTTGATCTGTATTGAGGAGTTCATCTCCAATGACAGTTTGTTGATGATGGCACCAAAGTTCTCTAAGTCATGACAGATCTCGTCTTTCAAGTTGTCGATCGAGGTGAAGTCAGGGATACGTGGAAGTAAGTCCTTTACTCCCAGCAACTCACACTTCTCCAGCAGATACTTCACTTCCTCCTTCACTTTGTCCTTATCCGATGGTCTGATCTTTGAGATCTTTTTATCAGCAACTTTCAGCCACAGAAGCTTTCTGGTCTTGTCATCATCCGGCTTGTCTGCTATCATCTCACCGTGTTCGATCATCTCGTTCTCCAACACCAAGTTCAATGCATCTTCGTAACAATCCAACACACAGTAGATGTATGCTGCAGCCTTGATCCTGTGGAACTTCAAGCACAGCCTAAGAATGAAGTCTGCGTTGTAACAGTAGTTTGACCCGTGCTCTTCCATGTAACGCAGCACCATCTCTTCGTTATCATTAGCCTCGTTCGTTATCAGCAAATAGAGCAATGTATCATGGACACTTGGATCATTGCAACCTGTCTGTGAGATGTATGTAAGAAGGAACCGGACACCTTGGTGTTTCGATGCGGAGACTCTCTTAGCGGTCTTGTTATACGTCAAGATCGCAGGAAGCAGCTTCGTAGCGTCAATCCCAGACATTCTGAGCCATACTTCCACGGTCTTCTGTGAGCAGTTCACCAGAAGCACAGTGGAGTACTTATACACAATCTCCACTTCGTCGTTTCTTTCCAAAATCTTTAATGCCTCCGCCCAGTTCTCAAATCTGATCCAATACGATAGGACAAAGTCGAAGTCGTTGACCAGAGATGCATAGTACAGCAACTCGGAGCGTCTGTTGTGTGCTGTGATGATTTCATATACCGTCTTCTTGTCCAAGATGTCCTTGTTCTCCATAATGAACTCATGGAACCTCTTCTCGGTGTTGGTCTTGTTCATCGTGGTCTCTTCCAAGTGAGATATCTGTTCAGTAGCAAGCATATCGTCTAGTTCGTTCAGCTTCTCAACAAACAGTTCCACAATCCATGACGAGAGCATCACCAGCTGCATCTTGAACTCAAACTTCTCATCACTCTTAATGACGTCGAACTTGGCGAGGAAGTACTCCAAGAGGGCCTCTGATTGTTCGCTCTCCAAGAACTTGAGAGATACAGACTCAAATCTCCTGGTTGATAACGCATAAGACTCTGCTGCACCTGTGAACTCTCCATGATCAAATAGTGAATCTCCCTTCATACCATAGATGATGTCCTTAGTCTCAACGTCACGGGCCACCTTCAATGCATCCTCATAATCTCCCTGCGCCACCATCGCTCTCCAAATGTCTCTCTCTTCGTCATCCACGGTGATCTCATAGATGCTTACATTGGAGTAGACCCAGAACGTTCCACTTGTGTAGTCTGCACTCAGTCCAATGAAGCGTTCGTTCTCCGCCAATGGGAGTTCTTGATGGTATACCAGTTCGTCATTGAGTTTGTTGATCACGAGGATCTCTGCACCACGCAGAAGTATTATATGGTACTGTGTCATCACCACGGACTTGAACTTGTGTGTTGAGCTCGGTAACTCCATCGTCATCACAATCTTCAAGTCAGCAATGTTGTGCCTGTTACCGATTCTCTCATCAGATATCTCACCAAACACGACTCCTGCAGATGTGATCCAACTAAAACTCATCCCATCAGCGGTGAACTTTGACCCGTTGATGTTTCCCAAGTCCTGATACTGTTCGGCTTCGATGGGGTCCGTCTTGAACACCTCGTTGAGTAAGAGATCGTTGTACTTCACGTTCTTGGTCCTTAGTGGAGCATTCCAGTATGCAATGTCATCACCAGCAACAATCAGCACAGTGAGCATATTCGTAGACATGTTGTAACCCAAAGTGAGTCCATCCACGGAATTCTTGGTCTTATGGACATCCTTCTGTACTTTCTTGGACCACTTCTGACTCGACTCCACGTACTCGATGAACACCTCATGGATACATCCCATCTTGTCACCCACGAGGAACGCACCGGTCTATGACGGCGTCACACTCTCTTTGTTCCATGCCACAGCACTCACTCGCACGTTCTTGAGCTCGTTGATGTATTTGAACTGCTGTGAACTCTTGTGGAGATAGAAGCATTCCGCCCTTGTGGTCGATACGATCAGATGGTTTCCCGTGGGGTCTTGAAACAGTTTCTCGATCTTTCCCAACTCCTATAAAGATCTCTTGTATGGCAATTCGAGTGTGTCAATCACAGCTGGGTTGTTGAGGTCGATACGGAACAACTTTCCTGTCTTGAATCCAATCACGAGGATATCGGAGGAGACACTGAGCTGTGCAACGTTGGAGAGTTCTTGCTGGAATTGCACGGGAGCGATGCTGAAAATGGAGGAGCTCCCCTCAATCTCGAAATTCTCTTCCTCTGCCATTCCTGGATTGCTGATTGGTGTGAATAATGAGAGATAAATGGTACTTTAATAGTAGAAATAATAACACTTGAAGGTAGTTGCAAGCTTAGAAGATGACACCGCTTTCCCGTGCTATCGGTTCGCGCTTGTTGTTATATATTCTGAGTAAATTTTCCTGGTACTTCCCGATTAGGAAGTCTAAATGCTACCTGAAAAGACCGTACAGATTAACCAGACCTTCATCTCCAGACTATCATCAGTTGAATACCACAGTTCCATCTCATCCACACAACACAATGTCTGCAGGAATCCCCGTGAAGCTCCTCAGTGAGGCTCAGGGACACGTTGTCTCACTGGAACTGAACTCCGGCGAAACATATAGAGGCAAACTCGTGGAGTGTAAGTCCCATCATCAACATCATCATCACTTGGCAGATACTAACAGTCAATACAGCCGAGGACAACATGAACGTCCAGCTAAGCGACATCACAGTAACCTCCAGAGAAGGCAAAGTGTCACACCTCGAATCTGTCTTCGTCAGAGGCTCAAATATCAAATTCTTTGTGGTCCCAGACATGCTCCGAAACGCTCCAATGTTCGATCCAAACCATACAAAACCTCCTCCACCAATCCGTGGTCCAAAGAGAAGATGATTCAATCCCGATCACTATTCTACATTGTATACTACCCACTGTTTTGATAAAATGTCCTGAAAATTTTTGATCCGATCTATAGATACCTTCACTGTGCAGATGACGTGTTGAAGATGTCATGTTCAAGCTGGGATGCATCGAGGGTCTCTTTCAAGAGCTCTGCATTGGCTGACTGTATCGATTGTAGATCCGCCTCTGTACTCACGATCTTGTGAATCAATTTGAAGTTGTTTGTAGTCGTAGCAGATGCTGTCTGTCCCAAAAGCTGTCTCAAGAAGTCCACATCTAACACCACCTGTCTCAATCCTTCCTTCGTAAACACACTCACTTCCCTCAAATCTTTCAAAAGACAGGCTGATGTGTGAGCAGCAAGGTCTTTCAGTACATTCCCAATGAGCTCCGAGGAGACTCTCAGTACACCGGTGTGGACGGCAACCAACACTCCAACGATCTCAAAGATGTACGCCGACACTTTCACAGGTGTGGCGGATACTGAAGACCAATCGACACTCGATATACCTTTGGTTGAAATTCTCGACACTTTCTTTCTCTGTTCCTGGATGTATGAATCGAAAATGGTATGTTCCATCTTTTGTAAGATGGTATAGATCTCCAACTTCTGGGCACGAAGTCCAGTTTCAAACACACCATCGTATTTCTCCACAATGGCTGGAACAACATCACTAGAAAGCTTTTTGATATTGAGAAGTGTAAGCAACTTATGATGGTCTTTGATGTTCTTGGATATGCCCGGTGTTTGATTCTCCTCGATGATCTTCTTGATCATGCTCTCCAGCAACACATCAAACGTTCTCAAGAACTGGATCTGGATACCGGTGAGGATCTTCTTGGATGGATATCTCACAATCTGGACATCTCTAGCCTCAGGAAGCTTCGTGAACAGCAACACTCCCAACTTCTCAACCACGTACGTTTCGAAATCGTAGATGAGTGAAGGCACCAAGGTCTCACCTGACTCCAACTTTATCCAATCCTCCAACTTATGGAAAGAAGAACAGTCGTTGAGCCATGTTGCACATACCGCTCCAGAAACTCTTTCATTAATCACCACCGAAAGATCTCTCAATGACACAATGGTCTTATCCGTGATCACAAGCTGGCCCAATTCGTTCAAAGTCTCAAAGAGTGTTCCCACCATCGGAGTAAGATACTTCAGCACACTTATGGTGTTTGTATAAGGTGGGATGAACCCGAAACTCTGCACTGTTCCGTCCTTGTTGACAGAGTGTGTTGAGTTCATGGACTTCAGTGACTCCTGTGTAGAGTTGAAAAATCTGAGCATCTTCTGTGTCAACAGATCGATGTATTGTTCACCTTTCATTTTGATGTCTGCGACTTCGTATCTCTCAAGTCTGGCAAATCCACTCTCCATATCGATGTACTGTGACTCAAAACGTTGCTGATATGAGCCATTCATGAAGTTCTCCACGTGTTTCCAGTACTGGATGAACTCCTGGACGTGATCCCGAAGGACATTGACGAACTTGCGAAGCATCAACCACATTTCAATGACAATCATGGAGTCTGTCAGTGTGGTGTTGTTAGATAGTGCTGACTTGAAGCTGTCGATATCTGGTTGGTCCAAGGTGGTCAGAATGTTCAGTTGGATGTTGAGGATTCTCTCGTGATACTTGGTGAAGATGTCATTCAAAGTTGTGATGAACTTCTGAGATTTCAAACTAATCCACTCAATCACAGGGTTATCAGTGGCACCCAACTCCATCAACTTCTTGATCGTCTTCAAGAAGTCATCACTCTGGTCATCTCTGTTCAGCGAAGCCCAAAGCTGCTCCTTATAGCTGTCTGTGATCTGCTCAACGTCCTCCCAGATTCGGTTAACCAGTTTGCTGTTGTCGGATTCTCTCAAGTGTTTGGCTTGAATGTAGTCATGGATGAAGTTATCGTAGTCGTTCTCCTGTATGTAACCACGAAGCAGCTTGGGCAAGTTGAAGAATAGCTTCTTCTTCTCGACAAACTCGATGGATTGTCTCAGCTTCATCTCCTTCTGCTTGTTCGAAATGATCGGTTTAGCCAAGAGTGTTGCCTCCTTGTTAGCCAAGTTCACACTGCTCTTCAAATCTTTCAATGCGGCATCGCCATCTGTGAGTCCCGTGTGTTGGAATTGTTGAAGCACGCCATCCAGCGACGACTTGGACTTCACAAATCTGAGGTATTCACTGTCAACGAGCTCTTTCAAAGCGCTGTTTTTCACGCTGATGGACTCTTCCAAGTTCACAAGACTCTCCTTAAGTTGCTGGAACGAGTCTTCTTTGTGAATGAACTTCAGAAACTGTTTGGAGTTGAACTGTTTGCTTCCAATGGAGAACTTGAGAATATCATCTGCCGCCGACGCGTTCTTGTCCCTTAACAGATGACGGATTCGTCTTCCAGGGTTCAATGGATCCACTGGATCATCATTAGAGGCACCTTGAGAGTCCTGATTGACCATCTCCACCAGTAACTTGTAGCCTTCCTCGTCTTCCTGATTCAACTGGCCGTGAGCTAGTGGAGAGACATCCGCCATGTCGGCGGAGTCCTCCCACGACTGCGGGTATGGCATTGCAAGCCCGTAAGTCTCCAGTATTGTTCTCTCTTCCAGCATTGCTCCCTAGGGCTCTAAATTCAATGGCCCTTTTCTTACGTGATTCAATCTGTTTATCATCTAGGTAAACGAGTTTACAAGCCGCTGGCCGGATCTTTTTTTTTTTTTTTTTGTATGATATATGGTGTACATTAGGAGTGTTATACAGCTACCAACCAATCCTCAGACGTCTTCTTGACCTCCCTGCA
>JAKVQR010000194.1:0-64132 GCA_030462915.1 Petasospora meyerae | reverse complement strand
TTTTTTTTTTTTTTTTTTTTTTTTTTTTTTTTTTCCCCCACCTACGTATCCCCTTCGGGACCATATACAAAATTAGTTTATTTTAGTGAATATTGTACGGCAGTTCAAAGCTTAGAGCTCTCACGAACAACATCGTCGATAGCATGTGCAACCTTCTCAACGTTGTGGTCGTTCAAGCCGGCAACAGAGGCTCTACCAGAGGAAACCATGTACACGGCGTGCTTAGCCTCCAACTGGGCCACCTGCTCCTTTGTAAGACCGGTGAAGGAGAACATACCTTGCTGGTTGACGATGTGGTCCCAGTTACCTGGAGTACCCAACTTTACGAGATGATCTCTGAGGGCGACTCTCTGCTTGTGAATTCTCTGGGACATAGTAACGAGGTCCTCTTCCCACTGCTTTCTCAAAGCTGGGTCAGTCAAAACCTTGGCGACGATCTTAGCACCGTAAGCTGGTGGGTTAGACAGCTCGGATCTAGTGAACACTTGCAACTGGGACAAGATGGCGGCTTGGTTCTCAGGAGTTGGCAAGACCAAGTGGAAGGCACCTGCTCTTTCACCGTACATACCAACGTTCTTAGCGAAAGATTGACAGATCAAGATTGGAGTGTCGAGGAACTTGACACCTTCACGGACAGCCCAAGCGTCGTTCTCCAAGGAACCAGAAGCAAAACCCTGGTAAGCAGAGTCAAACAATGGCAAGTGCTGTTTCTTCTTCAAGGCAGCAAGAATCTATTTCCATTGTTCCTGGGTTGGGTCCAAACCGGTAGGGTTGTGAGCACAAGAGTGGAACAAGAATACGGAACCTTCTGGAGCAGCCTCAATGTCTCTGAGGTAACCTTCCAAGTCCAATGACTTGGTAGCAGCGTCCCAGTAAGCATAAGTGGCAGTCTTCAGACCCATAGACTCGAACACCTGGAAGTGGTTGGCCCATGTAGGCTGGGACATGTACACTGTGTTGGACTTGTTGTAGAACTTGGTGAGGAACTTGGCAGCAACGTGCAAAGAACCGGTACCAGAAAGGGTTTGGATAGAGACGACTCTGTCCTCGTTGATAGCTGGAGAGTCATCACCGAGAATCACCTTAGCAGCAGCAGCAACGAAGGCAGCAAAACCAGCAATTGGCAAGTACTCGTGGTTGTAACTTGGGTCGGCGTGCAACTGCTTCTCAGCTTCTCTCACGGATGGCAAGACCCATGGCTTACCGTTCTCATCTCTGTAGGCACCGATACCAAGGTCGACCTTGTCAGCGCGCTCGTCGGCGGTGTAGCGGGCCTTGAGACCGAAAAGAGCGTCAGGTGGGAGCTGCTCAATGTTAGCGAAGATGTGGGACATTGTTACTGTATATGGATGAAAAGTTGGTATCTTGCCAATGGTAAAAGGGTGTCGGTGATTGGCGTCTTTTGTATAGTACGTCGCTATGACTCTTCGGGTTGATCAGAACTGTCGAGCCATTTCGCGGGGTATCTTCCAGTCCGAGGGTAAACGCACGTGTGTAATACCTCGGTTTGTTTCAATAGGGGATAGCGGATCGGATACGAGAAGTCAAAGTTACTCCACGTTATTCTTTCCACTGTACGGACCATAACTATGCCATCAGTCTCAATTATCCCTCAAACTACCCTCATCCCCACCATGAGTACACTCTCCAACGCTACCAATGCCACAGTGGAAGCTATCAAGCCACGGAATGGGACACTGGGCTCATTCTTCTGGGGGATCCCGCAACTGATATCATAGCTCTCAAATGCAGCAGAAGAGCAGGCACACAGATCACAACAGACGGAACAGTACAACATCACCTCGTTCAACTACTTCATCAGTCCATATGCCGGAGCGTGTATGTTCATGGCGATCGTCCTGAACAGAATTGTGGTGTTTGCCAGTTCTACTCGAGGACAGGCCACACGGCTTGGTAAGGCCTCTCCATTTGTCATCCGTGCTGTCGCCATGTTCATCATCGTATCGTCACTGTGGCAGGTAGTGCTACAGTTTGCATATCTATACCCGTCGTTTGGGTCGCTCATTGAAGGTGTCTTACCCTCGAAGCGCAAACCACTCAACTCACTACTATGGGACGTCTTCACCACACTCTGCATATCCCAGCTTATCGAGACCTTCGTATCGGTGATCTCATCACAAGAGCCATCAAACGACACAGGTTTGACACTGTTTGAACACTCTTTGGCATTCCAGGAAGCACAGTTCCTGAAGACTCCTTCCCCACAGTTGCTGATCATCTGTCTCTTCTCACTCATCACTCAACTCACCACACAGGTCATGGGGACTTTGAACCTCAAGAAGTACCAGCTCATACCGTCCACCGTCATTGGTGTGTCGTTCCTCACATTCTACACATACTCCCTGTACACAAATACTATCATTTACTTCCCAGCCATCGTGGTGGTTTCCATGATCCCACAGCTTCTAGTTGTGCTCATCATCGCCATTTGCTTTGTGATCTACGGGTTGGCGGTGTTGGTGACAGGAGATGCGGCCCACTTGACTTACACACCAATGATTCGCAACCTAAAAGACTCCATGAACATGCAACTGCACGACGATTTCAACTCCCTTCTTATGAGATTTGGGTTTATCATGTTCAATGCCGTGGAGAACGAGGACTACGTTAACGAACTACCACCACTTTCTTTCCCATCAGGGACATACCAGGATGCGAATTCCATGGCCAAGTCACATTTACTCACTGGATACTTCAACAAGATGGATGACAACCCTGAGATGAACAAGTTCCAACAGAAGTCTTCCAAGAAAGATGACGACGACAGTGCCAATCCACTGGCAAGTTGGGTCCTTCCTCGTAAGGCAATGAATGTTTTCAGATTGTGTTAGAGCATCGTGAAGTTTGTTTGGAGGCTACGCAAGGCCAATAAAGAAAGAATTAATTGTGAAAGAGACAGCAGTACCAGCACCAACTCACCAACAACATCTCCAGGACTGAACACAGACGAAGACATCGATGATTCTGAGGATTTCCTACTAGAGTCTGAACCTGAGTCCGACAATGAAGTACTTGAATACCAATCAGATGTCGATGATGACAATCTTGGTTCTACAGAGTATGTGTCTTCCCTTGCGCAGGCTCGTACATCTGGCATCAACACTACACACACATCCACACTCTTACCAATAACAACACAATCTTCCAGCAGAGCTCGTCCTATTGAAGAGCTATTCCAACCAACAGACGTACTCAAACTTATCACACCAAGCACAATCGAGGATGCCTCATACATCAACACAATCAGAGCACACATCCTCAACGATCAACGCATGACAAGGTCGCAGTATAGGGACATCCATGAGGACGATCTGTTACATGAAGTAATCCTATCTAGACGCAAGAGTGTTTCCCATCATGAAGGCCAACATGAACATGATTCAGATGATTCAGAGGATCTCAACTGCGTGGTTTGTCAAACAGAGAGACGTTGCATCGTGTTGTGGCCATGTAAGTGCTTTGCCCTTTGTGAGAGTTGTCGGTTGAGTTTGGGAGTAAGAGGGTTCGCCATCTGTGTGTGTTGCAGAGGGAAAGTGGAAGGTTACAGCAAGGTATTCATACCGTGAGCCGTGTGGAAGTTGATAGCGCATGACATGAATGATGATCTCTACATAGTGACTACGCCAGTTGTAGTTGATGAAGTAACCCAAAGATTCCCAAATATACCCTCGAAGGGCCAACAGTATACACAAAGCCATCCAAGACAGCGTAAAGTATGTCGAAACAGCTGATTCCCAATGCCTCACGAGTTTGACAATCAACACCGGGTGCCCAGCATCGTTCTTCAATCTACGCCCCTCCCCTGCGCCATGCACCTCGTCACTCGTACTCGCTGACTTCGCTAAGGAAATTCCAACGTCACTAGAAACGCAACGAAGTGGGGGTCGGGGCGATGAAATTATGATGTTGAAGAAAAGGGAAAGAGGGAAAGCGCCTGTGTGGTGAATGGGAGGAGATTTGGCGGGAAACTTTTCTCTTTTATATAAGCCGGCGGTTGTGGTGTTCGGGTGTTTGACGACGTCGAGATCGCGTCTAACAAAATTAGGGCAAACTGAGCACTGGCTACTCTGCTTGGTGCTATACTCGAACCTATCAAAAATTACTATTTATCATTAGACCGTGACATTGGAAAGTACAAACAAGACCAAGAACCAGTATGTTATTTAGTACATGACATCAAATCGACTTCAACAATTCGACGATGTGCGTTGCAGAGAGTTGCTTGGAATGAATCCTTGGATACCAACCATGTACTCTTCTAAGATACTCTTCTGATATACTTTCCCCTTCTTCATGCTCTTCACTGTCTTGCATCTTACAACACGTTTACCGACCCAAGAGTCATCACCTGAAAGAAGTCTGATGCAACGGAGGGAGTCCTTGAGGAATTTGCGACGGGTGTACTTCTTTGGTTCAGGATTCCACTTCTCATCGTCAAGCAAACCATCAGTTGGGGAGAGAGTGAAGCGATTGAAAGTGTCTTGGATTACTCTCTGCTCATCAGTTGCATCATTGTCATAAGTCACATCATAATCATCGTCTTCGTCTTCGTCATCTTCGTCATCAGAATCACGAAGGTCAGCAACGGAGTGGACATCATAATTATCATTAACGTTCTCATTATCAATATCGTCGGTGTCATCACTTTCATCAATAGAGTACATGCGAGTGTTTGTAGAATGTCTGTGTTGTGGTTGCGCCGCTGAATCCACTGCCAGAGTTGAACCAGGTGTAGATCCCGGTGCGGATATAGACTTGGACTTGGCTCTCGTCTTGACCTTCACCTGTTTATTGTTGGAATCTGAACCTGTAATGACAATGTTAGGCACCTGTGTACCAAATGCATCTGTGGATGTGTTTCTTTCACCATAATGTCTTTCAAGCTCCTGTAAGTCGACGGTGTCTTCCACAGATTGGGATGATCTCTTACCAAAGATCCTGGAAATTTTGGACTTCAAACCACTGGAATGAGAATCGTTGGAGAAACTTGCACGTCTTGGATGTCTTGGTTCTGCCAACTCTCTCCTTAGCAATTCCGAGTCTGAGAATGCTCTATGTCTGTTTCTGTTTCTGTTTCTTCTGCGTCTTGGAACGATGCGGTCTGTAGGCATCTCTCTAGCATCCAAATCCAAAGAAACGTTGATACCAATGGAGAGGAAGTTTGCCCAGAGAATCATCTGTTCCACATCGAGGAAATGCACAATGAATTGCTCAACTTCACAACGCAACCTGAGACAAGCCTGTTTCTTCTTGTAGTCAATAGGGATACCAAACTTGGCGTACTGCAAGGAGAAAGACTGGACCAATTTCGATGGATGTAAGTACTTGGAAGGGTTGCGCTTGATGGACTCCAAGATGAACTCCTGCTCGATAGGAGTGAACTCATAGTGCTTCTTAGTCTTTGACTTCTTGACCTTAGCCAAGATCGGGAGTCCCTCGAGAGAGTAGAAGTTCAACTGTGTGGAGTTGATCTCCATGATGAGGTTCTTCCAACCACGTACCGAAGAGGCCTCATATGGTGACTTCCATTCTGATTTACGTAGGACAAGTGTTACTTCATGCACCGCAGGAGAGTAAGGCGGAAGCACGTTGTCCTCTGGACGGTCAAACACGGGGAAGGAGATCGCACCACCACGGGCGCTTTTCAAAGAGGAGTAGCGAGGCGGTTTCTGTGGGTTTGGGTAGAGATATTCCAGGTAATCTGTTGGTTCGTCGTCGTCGTCGTCGTCGTTGTTAATGTTCAGTTGGTGGTGAGGTGATACCGGCTTGGCGGCAGAGGCAGAGGCGGAAGCTGAATCTGTTTCCACCTCTGGCGGTGGAGAGGGTGTGATAGAAGAGGCGGTTGTGGAAGCAGACTGGGAGAAAGTCGTGCTGACAGAAGACGAGGAACAAGATTGGACGTGTGACTGCATCATCACGGCAGAGATCTTGTTCATGTGGTACTGTTGCGGTAGTCCTGAGTGGGGGAGTTCGTGGCTGTCGATGGGCCGTGTTTTGCTGCTGCGACTGGTTGATCTGGCGGCTAGCGATAACGACGAGGACGACGACATTGAGAAGTTCGGACTAGGGAACCTGTTGAAAGTCACAAATGCTGCCATTTTGCTGTAAAGAATAGGAAGCTCAGTTGTTTATAACAGTGACCCGTCAACTAGTGCTGTGAAAATCGGGCGTGTGTCCCCTATAAATGGTGAGATATTAATATTGCTTGCCGTTTCAAGTTTTTTCTTGGAGTGTGAGTGACGCTCTAGTTTGATCTGGGGAGAACTCCGAGAAACCACGAGATGGGTTGCTGATAGAGGTGCAGATAGCGTGCCGAGATAGCGCGAGGTGCGAGCGGAGCTGTGGAAAAGGGGGGGGGGGGTCGTTTAAGCTTCAGCTATCGAAGTAGCAAGAGCCTCGACTCTTGGGACTCCCAGAGGAAACGCTTTATTTATATATATATATATATATAGATATAGATGTGTCATTCGAGCTAGCTAAATAATGCCCACTGCATGTAATTTGTAGGAACAGCATGGTGGGCGTCCCGTCGGCCAATACGGTGACGGTAACAAGCCATCCCTTTTAACCGTTTCCGCGCTTCCCGAGATTTCCTCCATGATACCAAATCGCTCTCCAGATTTCGACCCCTTTTCCCCCTTCTTCCCGCGACAACGGTCAACCGCGCGATGGAGCAATCGGGTGGGGTCGATGAGAGGCGAAGTCGGGTCGAGACTCATCTTTGGGAAGGGGAAACTTTAAACTGTATACAGAAGACTAGGAGTTATGAGGGGCTACAACGTACTCACTGGGGCTACTAGGTACTATAGCCTGGCATGGCGTGGATGCTGGACCCTTGAACACTTAGCAATAACTCTCACGGGCAGACTCACACTATCTCATGACGTATTTTTGGCGTTGAAGACTCTAGAAATCTTCGGAGTAGATTTACCGCGGTCTAGACTCTAGACGTTTCGCCGGTAAGCACCACACCACACTAGTGCTTTGAAACGTCTGATCATCAGCTCCCAAGCTCAATATATCTCGCCAGACAGTCAGCCGACATTACGAGGTTACATACAGGTTTCAGGTTTCATAGTTTGGTGTTCTTTACAAAACCAGCATGTGACAGTACGTGAACAGTGACACCAAAGGATCAACTGGTGACGTCTGATTTAGCGTTCACTTTCATCTTCCATGCATCAGATTCAGATCATCAGTCATCACTATCAACGGAGCTTCAAGTCCATCAGTTCTCTGTAAAGATCATTGGCACGCAGCTCCTGTAGTTCGATATTCCAGAAAAGTTGACCCAAGTTACGCTCCAGATCCGCCTGAGTGACTTCATCCCTAGTAAGTAGAACTAAGCGAACAATGCATTCTCTTCTCAACTTCTCCCTCTACAGCTTACAGCTCACTGTCTCTCTCAACCCCACATTGGATTGACTCATGTTCAACCCATTCTTGAGGAGATTGATGCAGTTCTATCTCAGTAATTGCTGATTCTGCACAGATGGTTCGTAATCTGAGAGGGATGACCGTGTGAGCTCGTTATCAGCTCTTCTTATAAGCACCTGAACGATCTTGGAGACCTTTGAAGAGACCTCAGTGGTTTTCTGTTGACGATGAACATCCAGTTCCTTTGTCAATGTGGCCTGTGCTTCCTTTAGACAACCATTGATCTTCCCCAAAATGACCCAAACCTCATCAGAAGCCACGCTGTCAATAAGATCCAAGAAGGACTCATAGTTGTCAGATTGTGCCAGTAGACAATCAGAGGACTGGTCCTGGTAATGTTCCCAGTGAGAAAGGAGCACATCCCACTCTTTCACTCGTAGTCCCTGAATACAATGTTGGACTAGGGACAACTCACTCACCACAGAACTCTCAAGGTTGAGATTGAAGTCGTCCTGTGACCCAGGTGCAAATTTAGATAACAGTGTAGTCTCAATTGATTGAACATTTTGGGAGATGTACGAGCCAAGTACTCCAAACAAGGAATCCATCTGTGGACGACTGTCACAGTTCTCCAAACATGCGAGAACAAACCGGTAGAATGCTAATATCGTATCAAGGATGGACGAAGGTGTAATCTGTTCATATGTTTGATATTCCTGTTCGGTGCTTTCACCTGTTGGATCACCTTCACCGGTGCTCTCCTCCGATACGCCTCCTTCCAATCTAGCAACCAGGTCCTCCAGCTCCTTCACTTGGAACGGAAGTAGCCTGCTGATAAATCCACATGTCTCTTCAATCACAGCTTGTAGTTCTTCATCAGAAGTAGAACTCCATTCCTCCACAATGGCTGTGTTTATCAGAACTTCGTTGTAGACACACTCCCAGTTGATCCATCCTCCAAACATCTCACGTTGGACTCGAATGTATTCCCTCTTCACATCTTCTAAAGTCAATGCTCCGATTATGCAGCCTTCAACATTTGAAAGACACACCGGGTTGATTTGGTGGTACATTTCATAGACATGGTAGATCAACCGGAGATAGTTGTACCATACATCACGAGTCTCTTTATCCTCTCTCATCTGTGACGGTATCAGAGACATCGCGGACTTATAGCTGTCAAAGCCCTGTTGGTAGAATCTCAGAGATTTGGAGAGATCCGAGATGATCCATCTGTCTCCAGATTCCTCGTGTTGTAAAGCGACATCAAAGAGTTCTTGCCATGTTGTTGGTATGGGTTGCGAAGACGTTGAGGCTTGAGCTGTTTTCTTCGAGAGACGCGGTACTCTGAATGGTTCTAGTTGAAATGTTAGTTGGATAATCTTAATCCATATTTCTCAGGTAATTACTCACTCTTTGGTGGCATTTTGGATTATTTCCACCACAATTGGCCGGCATTTGAATCTAGTAGTAAGAGTGTGTGGTGAAATGTCTCGAGAAGAACATCACCGAAAGTTTATGTGTCATGGGCGCGATTACTGGATCATGACGCCCGAACTTCTACCCATTAATTCAGTGATCTAGAAACTTGACAGTCCTTTAACAACTATGAAAGCAAATTTCACATACATCAGTCACTCCTTCGACAACATCGCCTACACACGTGGATTCGCCGCACTTAGATCCTTCAACTTGTTCAAGTGGTGGACCGTCTTCGCAATGGTTTGAATCAACAAGTTTGGCTTCAATGGCTTCGAGATGTACTCGTCCATCTGGTGCTGTAAGCAACGCTCACGATCTCCAAGCATAGCATGCGCCGTCAATGCAATGATGGGCACTCTCACGCTGATTGGATTCATTGGATTCACCTCCTTCTCCCACTTGCGGATCTTCTCAGTGGCCTCGAACCCACCCATGATGGGCATCTGGACATCCATCAAAACCACGTCGTATTTACGCTTCTTCACTGCTGAAATTGCCTCTTCACCATTCTGAACCACAACAACATCGTGTCCATATTTCTCCAGGATACGCACAGCGAGTTTCTGATTCACCAAATTGTCCTCAGCCAACAGGATGTTGTACTTCTGTGGAGTGTTGTCATCGGATGGAACAATTCTCGACTCCAGTGCGGGACTCAGATATCCAGCCAAGTCCATCAGCGAGCATGGTGTGTTTCCATGTGATTGAATACCGAGATCCAGACAGATCTTCATATTCAACTTCGGTATCTTGTGGTTCAAAAGCACAAATGGAATGTACTTGATCTCAGAACATTCACGTAACTCTTTACCCGTCTCCAGAGAATCAATTATGATCACATCAAACTTGGACTGTTCAGAGATCGGAACCTCACTGATATCAGCAACCACTGTTGGTCTGAGATTCAACTCCAAAAGATCAGTCCTGATACGCTCAGTTTCCTCCCGAGTATGACACGTGGAGATGAATAAGATCTGGTGGAGATTGAACGTGAGCAACCTCTGGTCTCTCTTGGATGGGTTCTCTACAGAAGGCGTGACACAGATGGTGAAGTAGAACTGTGATCCCTCTCTGTACTTCGAAGTGACCCAAATCTCACCACTCATCAAATGGATCAGTTTCTTCGAGATGGAAAGACCGAGTCCCGTACCTCCAAACTTTCTTGTGGTGGAACCGTCCGCCTGAGTGAAAGTCTCAAAGATCAGATCGAGTTTATCCTGTGCAATTCCAATACCGGTATCACTCACACAGAATTCCAACATCAATGGATTCTGCTTCTGCTGTGGGTGGATATTCACATCTGCAGGCCCCACAACATAACTCTGATCGCTCACAGTGGTGCTGATGGTCTCTTCAAGCGATTGGGTGGCCTTGCGAACTTTCAACTTGACGTGCCCCTTTGACGTAAACTTGATTGCATTGCCAACCAAGTTGAGGATAACCTGTCTCAATCTGAAGGAGTCACCAATTAGGGAATCAGGGAAGGAATTATCCACTTCGTACACTAATTCCAGTGGCTTCTCAATAGACTTCACAGCAAGTGTCTTCAAGGCTCCAAACACGGTACCACGGAGGGAGAAATCGGCTTCTTCAATCGTCATCCTGTTTGCCTCAATCTTGGAGATATCAAGAATGTCGTCGATGATGGTGAGTAACGAGTTAGCCAAGTTGTGGACAGTGGAAAGCATCTCTCTCTGATACTGTGTAAGTTCTGTGTCCAGTGTAAGCTGTGTGTAGTTCAGGATACCATTGAATGGTGTTCGCAACTCGTGAGAGAAGATACCAAGGAATTCAGATTTGGCATTGTTCGCCAACTCAGCTGCTTCTCTAGCAGCAGTGTTTCTCTTGATGGAGTCTCTGAGGTTGAACACCATCTGATTGATCTTTGTCTTGAGTGTATCCATTTCACCAGAAGCCTCCACGGTAATGAACTTGGTGAAGTCACCATCAGTAGCAGCAGCAGTGATTTGAGCGAACGCACGCACTTGTGATGTAAGATTAGCGGCCATCACATTGACGTTTGTGATAATTTCCTTCCAAAGGCCATCAACATCAGACACTTGAGCTTGAACTCCCAGTTTACCCTCGACACCGACATCCTTGGCAACTCTTGTCACTTCAGATACGAACACTTGTAGGGAGTCAACCATCTTGTTGATTGTGTTTTTCAACTCCAAGATCTCACCCTATGCGACAACATGAATCTTCTGGGAAAGATCACCATGGGCGACTGCTGTTGTCACTGTTGCGATGGATCTCACTTGGTTTGTCAGATTGGTAGCCATAGCGTTGACATTATCTGTGAGGTCCTTCCAAGCACCTTCCACTCCATTCACCACGGCCTGGCCTCCCAAGATACCTTTGATACCGACATCTGTTGCCAAACTTGTCACTTCCATAGCGAAAGTCTGAAGAGAGTCCACCATCTGGTTGATGGTTATCTTGAGCTCGAGGATCTCACCTTTACAGTCTGCTGTGACTTTCTTGGATAGATCACCACGAGCAACAGCTGTAGTGACGTTGGCAATATTTCTCACTTGGTTGGTCAAGTTAGAGGCCATTGCATTCACGTTGTCGGTGAGTTCTTTCCAGATACCTTCTGCTCCAGCAACAACAGCCTAACCACCAAGCTGTCCCTCCACACCGGTCTCTCTGGACACTCTCGTCACTTCGAAGGCAAAGGTCTTGAGTTGGCCCACCATGGTGTTGATGATATCCTGCAGCACCAAAATTTCACCCTGGGCATGAACGTTGATCTTCTTGGACAAATCACCATCTGCCACTGCTCGCACCACATCGGCAATCTCTCTCACTTGCTCTGTGAGGTTCAGCGCCATTGTGTTGAGAGTCTCACTCAACAACTTCCAAGTTCCCCTGGTACCACTGCTATCAACCTGTCCACCGAGCTCACCGTTAGCGACTTCTGTTGCGATCTTCATGACTTGTTCTGCGTATTGACAAATGACGCCCATCATCCCATTGAGGCTGAACTGTATAGCCCTGATCTCTGGGTCCACATCCAGTTGCGGTTCGATGTAGAAGGTTGCACCAAAATCACCCTCGGCGACACGAGTAACCAGATGGTTGATGTTAACGAGTGCTGCTTTGTTCCTTGTGACTTGTGATTCCAGATCTGTGATTTGGTGTTGTTGTGATTGGAGTTGCTATAGGCACCGCTGACGGAAGAGTTCTAGTTGTTGACAGTCCCCGGCTATAGCGGCCAGTGACTCTGGGCTTTGTAGCACACTCAAGACATCCACAGAAGCCATTTTGCGGTTGATGTATGTGGAAACCGCTGGTTGTGAATGTTGAGATGACTTGAGGCGAGTTGCTAAGTGGTCGGATCAAGAAGTTGAGGTTGTGGGGGGTGTTTGGTGGGAAGCCCAGTGTTTTTGTATGGGGGCCCCGGGGCGCGGAGGACCTTTCATTAAACTCTGCAAAAGCCGTATACGGGCTTTGATAGTACGCGTGGCTGCAAAGAGGGAGATGGGAAGGTAATTATAGAACCTGGGTCCTATTTTGAGGGAGGCCAAAAATAAAAGAAAAGTGTACAATGCATTATGGGCTAAATAATCTGGTAAGATATAATAAGAAGAGCATCAGAATCGGGGAAATGGCGTACAAAGAGCATGCAGATGGTCTATCCAAACTGTATAAGTGACCTCTACGCGCGATCAGGGGTATCAATTCTAACAATGTTTGCTGGTAAAGTAGCTAATTATTAGGTAATAGCTACTATATCATGATATGACGTTTTAAATCAAAGATATGAATCGCCTGAAATGATGCAGCAAAAGGAACGGCCGTTCCAACTTCTAAACTTCAAATTCAGTCGTCCACCGTTCAGACCGGACGCGGGGAGGTTCACAAAATTCAGGTACGCCATGTGAACCTGCGTCGTGAATTCGAGTCGGGCGCGTGTATGCGTTCAATCAATTCCTCATGAGAAGATCGTCATTCAAGATGTCATAGACAAGTGAAACGAGGTATGACTCCTATTATCCAGAGATGAAGGATGAAGTAGGCTGTCCATATAAAACTGTGAGTATTTCTACTGGTTCACCCCGAAACTGGCAGTGGCACTCATCGCCAAGGGGCTCGTGAGGCATCTGTGATGACTCCCAAACCATCTTTCCCAGTACGTACTACATATGTGATGTGCTGGTTGCGGACAGACATTCACTTATCAAACATACGTGTAGGTATGATTTTGTAGTGATATTTGGAGTCTGGAGAGACAAATTTTCAACCAATTTGGCAAGTTGTCATCGTAGCTGACGCTAAAAATAGGTGGGTGGACACTGGCCCACCAAGTTGAGATGATGTCATACGGCAGTGCGTAAGATTAAAAATCGGTGCAGAAAAATGATCCAACTCCCAGATCAAATGGTGGTGTCTTCAATGTTCATGCTCTTGAGAGGATGAGACATCAAGATCAAGCCGAGTTCTGCCTTATGGGTATCTTTATATGGATAGCATCCCAGTATCATCAATGATACTGCGCATCAAAGACCGGCCCCCAGGCTCTAGGTGATGTCTTATGTCTTATGGCGCATGGGTAGAAGATTCGGGGAATTGAGCAAGCCTAGCTAGAAGATTGAATATTTGGAATCGCTATCGTTATGCTATAGTATTGAAGAAATGAACTGATGACTGATGTCTCGCACCCGTTGTAATTCCTCAATATAAGATACTCACAGACTAGCTACTTGTATCTCATGAGCTTTCCCCATTCTTTGACACTGGACAGACAGGCGATAACAGGATTTCGCGTCTCACAAAAAAAAAAAAAAAATAAAACACGATCGTCGTCGAAGTTTTTGCCGCCGGCTAATATGCTAATCTTGACTCGGACCGTCGGCACCGTTGACTAGTTGTTATGGTTGTTACCATTTATCGACAGCCATCTCGAGTCTACATCTAGCTCACAGTTTCGGTGATCTCCATCAGACATCCGAAGCTTCAGACTTCTCAGTGCGTGTCTGTGTTGTCCTCTTTTCTTTCGACTCGATCTGCTTTCCTGTTATTGTCACTGGGAGGTTGTTTACGTCCGCTTGATAAGCACTACTCCACAAGACCAAAACGATGTCAACACAACCTTAGCCCGTCACCACCTCGATCCCTCGAGCAAGACAGGCTTGTACCACATGTCGCCGTCAAAAGACTCGATGCTTCCCTTCACCAGATTCGATAGCCTGTCTCAGATGTTCATCCTTGGGTAAAGAGTGTTCTTTCTCTAAAGAAGCTGAAACCAATCCAGGCACCACTGACATAGTATTGAATGCCAACGGCAAGAGAAGACTTGATGTTGACTCCCCGATACTAGCAGACATTGGATCCAGTGCCAACCAAGTGAGAACCATCAACGAGAAAGTCGACAAGATCCTCTCCATTGTTCAGAAGTTGAGCAAACCCTCAACCGCACAACCACTACAATACGACGATAAAGATGTATCATCGAAGAGAATCCCACCTTCCCAGTCATCTGCCTATCAACTGATCACCAATACTGTATCCTACCAGTCCACACCCCAGACGATCTCCCACCTTCTATCTCCTCCAATCTCAAACATCGACACAGAACCTCCAAACATCCTATCGTTGGGGTACATCACCCAGAGCGATGCACACATGCACGTCGAGAGATTCAAAGAGCATTACGGTCGTTGGATCTCTTTACCACAGATCCCTACAGCGAGAATCATTGATAAGATTAAGTACACCGCACCGATGCTGCTCACATCGATTTGCCTTATCAGTATGAGATACCAAGTGAACACTGTCAACTACGACACCTATGAGAATTTGTTGAAACATCTGAGAATCGAGTTGAATGAAGGGTTGCATAAGTATCCACAATCATTGGATTTCTTGAAAGCCTTGGTGATCCTTTCCGTATATGGGTACTCGCTCAGTTCACATGTCTTGACCATTGATCCATGGTATCTCAGTGGTGTTGCAGTCCAGCATTTCCTCACATTGGATATGAAACAGTCACTATTGAGCAACGATAGAGTGGAAGTGAGTGTCGGATACGACAACTACATCGACGAGGCGGAGAAGTTGTCCAATTTCAGAATTTGGAACCATATGTGTTTGGTACATCTGGTCAACAGTATCTTCTCGGGAAGAATGTGTGTTATCGATGAGATCAGATTGGATCAGTCAAGACACAGCTTGGAACTCAGAGAAGCACAGAATTTCGATGGAAGAATGATCAGTGAGATCTCGTTACAACTGTTGTTGTACAACTTCATACAGGCAGGCTCCACCTTAGACTTCTCAATGTTTGAGGAAGACATGAAGGTGTGGTATGACCAATGGAACTACCTATTCAAACAGCCACATTTACAATTTGTGGAATTTGGATACCATTACGTCTACGTGAGTGCCTTTTACCATCTCAAGTTCGGATCTGTGAACATCATGGAGATCTCCATCTCGGACGTCTCATAGCGTCCTATCAAGGACGTGGATGTATTGAACAAGATGCTTTATCACTGCTTAAAAGTTCTGGACCACATCCTGGGCATATCAGACGAACACTACTTCCGTTGTCTCTCGGATCAGATCCATCTGTGCACTTTCTACATTGCCATTGTATGTGTGAAAGTGGTCTACTGGTGCAGTCTGTACAACCGTACTTACCAAGTACCAGAGTTGCTACGTGTGGTACAAAAAGTCAAGGGCGTGAAGGAGAAGTTCGAGTCCATCAGTCACATCAATGATGATCTGCCTTACAGATTTGCTCAAGGCTTGCAGGAGCTTATTGACACATATGTGCCCAAGTTGGAGGCAGCCATGAAGAGCATGGAGATATGACTACAAGTCCACGGGTTCAGCAAATATAATAACCATTTGTTCTGTTTATGAGTGGTCATAAAAAATCATGTGTGTGAGGGCAAACAACTCCACCCGTGTAGTAGCTGTATCGGACCAAGCTTGTGCTGAGTGGTGTGTGTAAGATCATGTGTTTGTTGTGAATGTGAAACCATTAAATGACGAGAGTTGTTTTGATGATGTATGGAGAAATAAATAAAATGACTGGAGTATGTGGGCTTGTCAAATTTATTTCTTTGGGTCCTTAATACCCATGATAGCTCTGCCGAGGTAGTAAGTGTTGACGGCGTTGACAGACCAGAACAAAGCCCAGAATGGGTAGACGATGAGCTTGGATCTTGGGTGTCTCATCCACAATGGCTTGGTGGAGGACTGGTAAAGCTTCTGGAGTTCAATAACACGGTTGGCCACTGCAGTTGGTTTGTTAGTATTGTCCATTATTAGGTGTTTAGTGATTGATGTGATTGTGTGTGTTGCATTGTCCATTCGGTGTCATGTCACGAAGTGATACTTTTGGATGCTGCTCTGAGATAACGACAAGAAAAACAGTGGGACACAACACATCCCACAAATCACCATCGCTTAAAGCTTCCATAGCCACATACTTTTTGTTGATTTGTGTAGTTATCTGAGGATCTTCCTTCAACACACCACTCTATACATCACTCTTCTTGAAGCTCTTCGGAAATTGTAAGCTCACTTTTTCGAGGTTCGCGAACCTTCAGAGCCAATCAACGGCGTGGGAATATTTAGTATGACTGGTGTGTGGATGTTAGCAGTGCTATGTAACCACCCTCCTATACCCAGTCGCGCGTGGTGAAAGTTATGCTGCTCGGATCGAACTCCCAAAGATCATCCGGCCGGTGGGTTTAGTTATCTCCGGGTGTGATATGTAAGTCCATCTGGCATCGAGACTTGGTCAGAAGTTGATTGGGGAAACTTCAGTCTAGTCATGGAGTCCATTTGTTAAACTCCTGTACTTTGATCGATTAACAGAAGCAAAGATGCCATTCCAGGTATGTTCACCTACCATTGACAGTGTTATCCAAGTCTGAGACTAACCGAACTGCCCTCATCAAAGAGACTCATCAGATTCAAGTCCACAGATGGCCAGATCTACTTTGGTGATGCCATCGTCCCAGAAGACTCATCAGACCTTAGATTCACCAAGAAAGCTTACAAGTTGACGGGTGATATCTTCCAGAATCCAACAGTGACAGAAGAAGTCTTGGATGTCGCGGAGATCCTTTCCCCACTGGACTCATCGATGGTTCACACTGTCCGTATGATCGGTATGAACTACCGTAAGCATGCTAAGGAGATCCAGCTGCCTATCCCAGAGTGGCCATGTCTCTTCTACAAACCATCCAGTACACTTAACGGACCAAATGATGATGTTGTTGTCCCAACGCAGGCCCAGATTGAAGGTGCCAAAGTTGACTACGAATCTGAGTTGGTGGTCGTCATCGGCAGACCGGGTAAAAACATCACCGAGGATGAAGCATTGGACTACGTGTTGGGATACACAGTGGGTAACGATGTCTCACAGAGAACTTGGCAAATGGAGAGAGGTGGTTCTCAGTTTAACATGGGTAAGATGTTCGATACATGGGCACCAATTGGTCCAGCCATCGTTACAGGTGACTTGATCAAGGATCCAAATGCCCTGCCTATTGGCTCTAAAGTCAATGGAGAACAGAGACAGAACAGTAACACCGACGATGCTATCTTCAGTGTGAAAAAGCTCGTTAGCCATTTGTCCATGGGTACTACTCTTCAGCCAGGTGATCTGATCTTCACTGGTACCCCACACGGTGTTGGTACTGGATTCAAACCACCAATCTGGTTGAGAGATGGAGACGTTGTTGAGTGCTACATCGAGGGAATCGGTTCTATTAAAAACACATTCAAGTTTGAGTGATAGATGTATAGACAGCCGGTAACAAAATAAAAGCATCCTCAGTCATCTTCATCGTCCAACCCCACTATACGCCTTGATCTGTTACTAGTAACAACTGGAGCATCATCATCCTCGTCTTCATCCATGTTCTCATCGTTATCATACGGATGTTCCATCACTTCCAAGTGTTCAGTTTCTGATTCGTCTGAAGAGAACCCGTGCCAACTTGGTGCATCAGAGACAGCCATCTCACTGTTCTCGTTGTAGTCAATCTCATCATCGTCATCATCATCGTCGTCAATGATCCTTATGGCTCTTGGGTGTCTTCTTACAGGGGATGAGGAGTTGGAGTCTTCAGAAGATGATACCTCAAATCCCAAGTGGTTCAGTATGGGCATCGGACTGTCACTGGAATCACTTCTGGTACCAAGGAGTCGAACAGGGGGCTCCAACTCTGAATCACTTCCATCCAAAATGGAATGGGACTCCCTATAGATGTTTCTCACGATATCCTCGTACGATCTGTGATCCACAAAGCCATCATCATCAGAGTCCTCTTCATTTTCATGCGAGTGCATCTCATAAGCGACTCTCCCTCCGTAGACATAATCGTCGAAGTCGCTCTCCATGTTATCACTGTCAAGTTCATCTTCGGATGGGTCACGTCTGTAGTTTCTCACCCTTGTGGAACAGTTACTGCAAACTTCACCTTCCAGTTCCCAATGGCATTGAGGACACCTCGTAACCCCATCTTCGTAGTCGTTCAAGACTGCATTCATAGTGCCACCATTCTCGAATATACCGTTAAACAGTCGTCCTCTCTTCACATCCCTATCATACACAGCTTTGCGAGCTTCCATTTCCTTCTTCAGCTCATCTGGGGTAGAGCCATGTATATCCACTGTGGTCTTATAGAGCACCATGACCAACTCTCTCATAGAAACGTTCAGAGTTGGTTGTGCCTCGATGGAACACCGACATGTAGGACAGGAGATGTGTTCCTGAGACCAACTCGAGATGCACTCATAGCAGAAGTTGTGACCACAGGAAGTCATGAAAGGGATGAACATGTGATCCTAACAGATGGGACATACTGTTTCCTCCAACAACTTGTGAACAATGTGGTTGGTGAGAAGAGGGTTTGCCTCTTTCAATGTGGTTTCCATGGACTGGAAATTGGCTGCTTTCTCGTCGCTCATCTTGGTGGAGTCTCTCATGCGTCTCAAATGATGCTTGGAAAATTGGATATTGGTGATGAGTGATACACCAGAGGAACGCAGAAGTACCTTATCACAGACGGTGATCTTACAATTATGGTCATGAATCAAATAGGAGGAAGTGGCGCATTTCTCCATACGCGTTTCTTTTGGTACGCGAGCTTCTGTATTTTTTTTTCTTTTTTTTTCTGGTCATTGATTACCAGATTTACTACAACACGATTATAGCCACATATCAGTCCCTTTAATCTCTATCAAGGTATGTACAGTAAGAGTTGTTGATAATGCAGCCAGTGTATAAATCATGCAATTGTGTTGGTATTTCGTGACTTGACTGCCCATTGGTCCATAATTTCGAGCAGTTCACCGACCATTTTCTTTGTTGTCTGTCTCTGGGATCCATACTTTTGTTTGATCTGTGACAATGCCTCGTGGAAGTCTCTCTTAAAACGAGGTATTTGTTCCCTCTCCAAATGTTTCTCCATGTACTTCGCATACTTCTTCACTCTCTAGATGAACTGTGCACTTATACGAAGTTTCCCATCCATGTGTGTAAACCTCATCATACTCAAGAACATACTCGTGTCTCCATTGTAACTGAGTGCTCTGCATGCAACGTCGTACAACTTGATCGTAGTGGCATCGTATCTGTAAGTGGATGAGTTACGAGCCTGTGCCACGATCTCCAATGCCAATTGGCAATCACTCATGTTTGCAGCGATGTTTGCGAGTTGAGTGTAGTGCGCCATGTGTAGCTGATCGGTGTGTTTGATGAGGAACTCTCTGAGTGTGTTTGATGAGACATGTCTTGGTCTTCCCATGGTCTTGTTCAGTGTTATTGTGCGTTCTAGTAGTACAATCTCAATGTCCAACGGTACGCTTGGGTGCAGATCTTGAATGAGATGATAGATCTTCATGTGTTCGGAGGAGTTCATGTCAACGAGACCTTGTAGTATAAGCTTCAACATTGGGATTGGTGGGCGGATTCCAGAACGTAACAGTTCGTTCAATAGAGAGAAGAGACCACGTTCATCACCCTTCTGTACGAGTCTCTGGATATCAGTATATCTCTCCTGGTACATCATCGATGGCTCATTCTGTAAGGGACCACGGTATACAGTCTGGTGGTGGTGTTTCAGTTTCATCAATTTGTGGGTAGTTTGGATCCATGGGAGGTCTTTTGTGTGTGTGTTGAGGAAATGGTGAAATCTCTTGGTGACCATGTGGGCGTCTTCGCTTGAGGCTGTGATCACGGCTTTCCATATTTGTAGGAAGTAAAACTGACTGAGAACTTCATTCTGTAGATTTGAAACTTTGGAAAGAATCCCACTCATGTTTTGATCACGTCCCAGAGACTAGAGTACTCTGTGATGACACTTCGGACTGCTTTCATCACCAACGATTTCATGGAACTTTTGCATCTCCTTGCTGTGCATTCTCTTGTGGAAGATCCTCCAGATGATATCACCCCATCTATCCAGGATGTCCCTGTCGTGCACTTCTTCAACACCATGTGCGAGTCTCTCCAACATCTGTGGTACTTCCAGTAGTTTCAACTCCCTCACTAGATGTGCCATCTTCACATCATCACAGTTCTCCATGTTTTGGGAATTGAGAAATGCGTAAAGATTGGTCATATCACCCATACCAGTGGCACTGTCCAAGAATCCCAAGGTGATGATACCGAGACATGCTTCGTTGACGGGTACTTTTGGGTTATTTCTGATCAAATCGAGGGCAAAACGTATCAGTGCAAATGTTCCAACTCTGTATGCGACTTTCACAAAATCGTACAGTGTGTTGTTGTCCATTGGGTACTGTGATAGCACGAGTTGGTAGAGTAGTTGTTTGGCGAATTCAGGTGTTGTGTTGAGATACACTTTCAGAGCCATGTTAAAATACACTGGTGATAGCGGAGATTGCAATTGGATATAAGACTGGAAAAGTTGATCAAACTTGTCGAACTGCTTGGCGAGGAATGCACTGGTCATGGCTGACTCCAGGAGAGTACTTGAGTTGATGAATTGAGAAGGGAATATTGTCGTTAGCTGGAGGACATGGTTAAAAGCGTTGTGCCGCAGAAGCAAATCCACCACTCTGGTGAGATCTTCCACAACCAATGTGTCTCTAGTGTTCTGTGACCGCGTTAGAAGTTTTATCAGTTGGTCGAACTTGTAAGATGAGATGAGATTGAAGCAGCGATGGTAAGCTGCGGATGCTGCGGTCTTAGATAACGGTGTTGATAGTATTGGCTCTTGAGCATTTTGTGATAGGAACCTTGATGATGAGTATTGTATGCATGATTGTTTCGTGAATGTGTTTGTAAGTGCTAGTAGTGGGGAATGGATGTGTGGATGCGAGTAATGTCGGCTTGATGACACAAGTGAAGACAGTGCTCGTTTACAGCGTCGCATCATATCAGTGTCTGTAGATGTGCTGTTTTGTCTGTGTTGGTTCTGATGAAAATAAATCACTATATCACAGCTGAGATCTCATAATCCGATTGCAAATGAACAAAGAAAACAATATGGACAAGTATGAATGTGATGTGATGATTCCTGTCTCCTCGGTGGTATTATGTACAGATGGTGAGACCAGGGGAAAAGAGAGAGGTGAAATGCAGCTGGAAAGTATCTTGCCAGGGATGATATGTACAAGTGGTTGGTAAGACGCTTAACTCTTGGGTGTGTCGTGGTTGATGTTTCGCTAAGATTGAAATGAACTAATGGTTCGATGACCTTTTCTCTTCAGCCAATTGGGCAGATGATGAAGCCAAGATGGTGTATTTTTTTCAGTGGCATCCGAAAAGGGTAAATTCCGGCAGAGAAAGGGAGAAGGGCTCGTAACACATAGTAGTTAACAGACCTCGGAAGTGGAGCGTGTGATAAGGGAGAAGATACTGGAGTTAGCAAGATCATTCATTTCTGAGGATGGCTTAAGTGGTGATCATAATCTATATACTATATAAATTCACCACTCAGATGGTAAACCGGCTACCTGAGACCTTCCCAGTTATAAAGACTTCAATCGATATCAGATCAAAAGCCATAAACTCATCGCATCTTCAACTCATGCGCGATCTCGAAAAGGTAAACACTTCAGCTACGTACTTTGCCTCCCATCTTATCTGGAACTGAATATTCTTCAATCAGACACATAGAGGTATTCAGATCTGATTCATACATATCCCAGATACTGCAATGTCCGCGTTCAAACCCACCACTGAACTGTCAGACCCCACAGACTTCGACAACACGCGCCTCCCACAACTACACGACCTCGACTCTCTTCTAAGATGTCACATCTGTAAGGAGTTTCTCACAGCACCGATACTGGCAACATGTGGACATTCATTCTGTTCGTTGTGTATACGGAAGTACATCATTGATACCCCCAAGTGTCCCATCTGTTCCAAAGAAGTACGAGAGAGCCATTTGATGCGCAATGTTCTCTTAGAGCAAGTCATGATGAGTTACAGAGACGTCAGAGGAGAACTACTGGATCTGTTACAGAAACCCAAAACAAAACCAGTGGAACTTTCGAATAACCAAAAGGAGATCATCGACGTGGACTCTGCCGAATGGGACGATTTGGATGATGAGCTTCTGATCGTGGAGGAGAGATCGAACAAGAGACGACAAACGCAACAGCAACCGGCAAGCATCGACTCATTCATAAAGAGATCAAAGAAGAGTGCCCCTGCTAAGAAGGAAACAGTAATGGGTCAATGTCCAATCTGCTAGAAGTTCTTGCCAGTAAAGGAGCTTGAGTCAACCCACATTGATGACTGTCTTGCTGCTGGTGTTCCTGATACTTCCACGCCTTCTCCACCTCCAGCCCACGCTACTATCGACTCTAGATCATCATCAACCCACACTCCTACACCGCCACCTCCGCCTCCACCAGCCAAGACTTACCCAAAGTTGACAAAGCTAGACTACTCCACAATCTCAACATCCTCTTTGAAGCAAAAACTCCAGGCTCTTCAGCTGCCAACAACTGGCTCAAGGCAACAACTGGAGCAACGATACACCGAGTACCTCATCATCTGGAACGCCAACTCTGACTCTATTCAGCCGAGAGATCCTAGACTACTTAGAAGACAACTCGCTCAGTGGGAAGCAGATATGAAGTTCAAACGCAGCAACAAAACAGGAGGGCTTGATAGTGAAGGATGGAGAGAACTGATCGAACAGGCAAAGCAAAACCTCCAGAGGAATAAGAACAGACAGGAAGAAGAGAAGGAACATACGAATGACAGCACTACAGCGATCCTCATAACTTCACAGGAGGAGGACAGATTTTTTCAATCGGATTAATTATTATTCACAGCTTTATACAAATGGGTTTATAGAAGAGAAGAAGCGGCCTCTTCCACATCGACAACAGTAGACTCGGTAACTGGCTCCACGATATCGCCTTCCTTAACTACGAGCTTCTCCTTGATCTCAACAATGGTTTCAGCATCCTCATCCTCAAAATGTACAATCTCTTCAACCACGATTGTCTCTGATGGCTCGGTGGTAGCTGTAGTAGTGGCCTCCACCACGGACTCTGTGGTAGTAGGGGTAGCAGTGGCAGAGTGGGCCTCCCACAAGGCAGCAATAGAGGACTTTTCTTCCTCCAACTTCTGACGAATGGCACGTGGACTGTCACCTTGCATTCCATCAGCGAGCCAGTCCAACCACATGGTGACTTCCTCGAAGGACTCTCTTGGGACGTTCTGTCTGATCCAATAGAAGCAGTAAGACAAAACGAGGAAGAAGAATGCGTAGTAGTACTTGGTGTATCTCACCTTCAAGTTGGCTGGAAGAATGTAAACGAACACATCGTTGGCTGCACTTGTAGAGACAAGATACTTCCCGCTTGGTGCAAACTTCACTGTTGTGGTTGCGAATCCATGGACCTTCTCCAATCTTTTAAGAGTAGAGAAGTCCTCGGCATCCACCAAAGTGATGGAGTTATCATTACCAACAACGGCAACAACACCATCAGAGGAGACGTCCATGGCAGTGATCTTCTTGTACTTCGAGGTGAAGACACGTGCCTTGAAAGTCTTGAGAACTGCTTCCTTAGAGGTCTCATCCTCCACAATACGGGACTCGAGAAGAAGACAACCCATACCGTTCTTCAAGTTAACACCACACACAACTTTGTCGTCGGTGACGAATTTCACTTTCACGAGTGTGTAGTTGGAAGTGAACTTGTTGTATGTAAGGTTCAACTCTTCACCGTCGTTGAGAACTGTGAGGGTCTGTTCGGTGATGAAGGCAACCTTCTTCCCATCCGGTGAGATAGAGACATCCTTGATCTCCTTGTCGTCCTCCACGGTGTCGACGATCTCCAATGTCTGTGGGTTGAACATGTATAATGAGCCGGCAGCTTGCGATGAGACGGCAGCGGCCACAGAGGCATCCTTAGCGACGTCGAGGATCTTGATGTAGTCGTTTGGATCACTGGACTCCAAGAAGTCTGTGGTTTTGAGAGGCTTGAATGGCCAGTCAGCGGTTTTCTTCTTTGCGTTCAACTCATCCAGCTCAAAGAGTCTGATGCTCTGGTTGGCACCTTTCTTCATCACACTGGACTCGTCATTGGCAGCGACGATAACATGACCTTTGGCCACAGCGAGAGCAGTTGGAGAGTCAACAGGCTTGTCAAACTTGTATTCTCCGTTGATCTCCACTTTTGGTGTTCCTGTGGAGATGTCGATGTCCAATGAGGAGATTTTGTTTGGGATACCGTTGGCACCTTCACCACCACCGCCTGTGACGACGAGTGTGGTCTCGTTGGCGAACTCAGCGGCGTATAGTGGGTATTTGAGGTCCAATTTGGTCGATCCTGGGTACTTGGACATGGTTGATATGCAATTGATGGATATTTCTTTCCCTCCACGACTACTTGTGATGACGTTGAAGTTTGTTTGATCTCTTTTTTCTCTTCTTCTCGGTTGTTCCCCATCTCGGTGGCGATAAAGATTAGCCGTGATTCCGATATACTGATGCATGCGGCACTGCACACTGATACCTGTATCGACACAGGTTCGACTCCTGCCGGCATCTTTTTCGTATCGTATTTATTATCTGACAGAAAAGGTAAAGCGTAGAGCTGTTGACTTAACAACCACACTAAATAGGGGTCACACCTTTGGGGGATTCAGTGTTCATACTACTATTATCCACTGCTATTTCCAGTAGTGAGCAGTGCAATCCAAAATACATTAATCTTCAATAAACAGAGAGGCGCCCCTAATATGTGGTTACAGACTTTGTTACCTTGAGAGACTGTTTATATAATTAGTATAGATACCATCTAAACACAAGAGTACGGTGTACGTTAAAAAGCTGCAGACGTAGCCGCTCCTTAAGGTGTCGAATTGCTAAGCTAGTGTGTCAAGCTGTCAAGCTCAATATTGACGGGGAAAATGAAGTCATATTCGGTAGGGGGTAGGGCGCTACGCGCTACTGTGATCTAACAAAGCCACAAACTACAATGATCCACAATGACTGGCTCTAAAAAATGACAACTATATCCTCAACTCTACATGGACAGGGCGCTTAAATCTGGCATTTTCATGGACTCTTCTTGACTATACTCTAAGCGCCCTTCGGCTCTACTCTCAG
Source organism: Petasospora meyerae (assembly GCA_030462915.1). Classification (NCBI taxonomy): domain Eukaryota; kingdom Fungi; phylum Ascomycota; class Saccharomycetes; order Phaffomycetales; family Wickerhamomycetaceae; genus Petasospora; species Petasospora meyerae. Next base: position 38,675 of record JAKVQR010000194.1, on the reverse strand, counting down.
GACTTTTCGCCTAGAACCCACCGGACACGGCTACGTCTCCCTCCTTCAGTGAGCTTCGCCACCACATTGATCTACTCAGCCAAAAGTGCGCCGACATCCACACGAACAGCACCATGACAGGCATAAAGGGGACTTTGTTCCGCTTAATCTTGTGCGTTCAGTTCCACACTGGGGCACCGCAACACGCACCAACGACAGCCACCCCAACCGATGAAACACTCATAGCCCTCCGTGAAGAAGTCCACCCATCTGGTTAACACAATGTTTCACCGATCCCATTGGGTGCAGTGTATTATCCATTCCAAACTATCGGTTCAACGTCATCACCATCTTACACACCACAATCTATATCTGGTCTTTCGGTGTATGAATCAGCCGGAGTCGATGCGCTTCACACACCAAGCATCTGTGTTACATCTCCTACTTCACAGATCTCTACTGCTGCTACTGCACCACCAATGACCAGCTTTGATGTGACATCTTCAACCGCCCTGAGTTCTATTCCCATGACAAAAACCCCAGGAGTTGAAGGTGGTGCATCAACAAGTACGCTGCCGGTCACAGTCCAAACCGTCAACCCAAAAACATACTACTTAGAGTTCTCCGATACACCTAAACACGAGGATGGGATTCAAATCGATCCACGGGTTCCTGGACACACATTTGAAATGTACGATGAGGGCCCGGCCTCAACTTCTTCAGTTGGAACCCATGAGTCTCATGGGACTCTCACCACACACTACTCGTCAACAAGAGTCATCGTTACTGGAGAGAAGACGTCCATTCCGTTTGATCATTTTGAACCCCAGAAGACACCATCTCCAACAGGGCCTAGGGTCATTGGAATCTACACCCGCTCTTTGGAAACGATCATACCGTTGGCCAAACTCAATCCCTCCAACAACCAGAACCGCTTCCACAGAAGACGATTCAAACTTGTATACAGCAGCGGAGGTCTACTGTTTGTTACCACTGGTTTTCTGTGGTTATTAGGCAGGAAGCCCCATGCATGGTTGACAGAGTTGAAAAAGGAAGTATTCCTAATCTGTGCAGTGAAGTTGGTGATGAGCTCTATACGAGGCACTTTTCTGATGCTCAACATCTTTGCATGGGAATCTGTATGTGTATCTGTCGAGGTGAGTTTAACCCAGTTGTGGATTCTTGCTCTCTCCAGGGGTAAACTCTGGTATCCAGACGACAAGAACTTCTCCAGTGGCTACTTGGTGAAAATAGGTGAGTCGTTTGATCTTCATTCCGGATTGTCCTGCTTCTTCTCCCTATTATTTTCCATAACTTCAGGAACTGTGTCAACAGATCAATCCAGTTTGGTGTTAAGGATTGTTCAAATACTGGAGTCTATCCTGGGTTGCTATTTTGCCGGCTTCAAACTTCAACGACCTCTCCAACAAGTGTGCATCTGACCCCTTGAAGAAGAAGATGAAATTATCAATCGGTATAACAGGGATCTGTACACTCCTTACATTGCTTTTCAACATCGTCGCACCGTTCCTGGTCGTTTTACCCAAAGGTTCTGGAGACATTTTGTATCCCAATGGATTGATTGTCAGAGACTTGTGGACGTCAGGACTTCCGTTTGTGGGATACTCGGTTTCGTCCCTTTGCCTTTCAACATCGATCGAGGCTATTAAGGCATACAATGATTGGGCATTTGTCACTGCCCAGTCATTTGGTTACTTCACATTCCACGTGGTCTCATGGTTGGTTCTCGCAGTGCTTTACTTTGGTCAAGAAGTTCCAGATGATCTGTTGCTCAACATTGGATTCCTTGGACCTGCACCAGAATGAGTACTCGCATTGGTTTCGGTATCTTTATACCTTTGGTAGATGATCAACAGCGCGTAATAGATCACTACATTGTAGGCTGATTCTATCAATCACAAACATCTTAGACTTTAAACACTCTCCACTTTCTCCCTGTTATAAGTTTCCTTGCCATGTTCTTCCTGCATCAACCTGGTCCACTCTCTCCAAGAAAAGCAGTACAATAGCGGAATTGTAAGACAGAGAACACACTGTGGAAGATGAAACGGGATCCACCACTCTGATTCTCTATCTGCCAGTTCAGTGATGCTGAATTCACGAGTGAGGATGCTGCTGGGTGTGAGTGACCGGATCAAAGTGTTCAGTGAGTGGGGAATTGGAATGTACAAGTTCAGTGGTCTGTCCTGATAGTGTAACAGTGAGTCGATTATCTGAGCACACAGTGAAATACCCAAAGTAAGACCATATAGCACAAGGGGCACAACAATCCAAGTGATTGTGTACCGGGAGCTGATCTTTCGAAGTTCCGTGGTTTCACTTGATTTTAAGTTTCTCAGTGATGTTGTCAATAATCGGATCCATATGTATCCGAGGCAGCACCAAATCAAGTCGGCTAACACCGTAACAGCCAGTTTGTAAGCAGAAAGATCATTCATGGGTTTCACCAACCCCAACGGTATGAACAACAAGACATGTATGTACCAAATCCACCGTGGTAAGAAAACAGGACTTCGATACTTCTTTTCAGTCCTTTTATCGTCTTTCTGAACAATCTCATCCTCAAAGAAGAAAAACCCACATCCTTGGAGGTAAGTGTAAATGCAGAGCGCATACTGGAGAGTTACCAGCTATTCAAAGAAGGGTCTCAAATTGAACATCCCACGAAGGGTAATGATATCAGGAAGACTTGTGTCCAGTCCACTTGGCAGGAAATATGAGAGCCATAATGGAAATGATATGAATAGAACCATGGCAAATGGCTTGTCAATCATAGACATCCTTGCTTGTCTCATGAAGTCAGGCAGCAGTAGCCTTTCAGGTATCAATCCTCTTGTCTGTGCTCTCTTCATTGCTTGAGATTCAGCGTACGAAGGGAACCGTTTATCCTCAATGCGGGCAAAAGGCATCCAGAACACTCCCATCATTATAAGAGCAGGGAGCATCCCACTGGCGGCCACCCCATCATACATGAAAACAATGTCTTCGGTTGATTGCGCTTGCATGTTTCGTGATCAGCTCTAGATGTTTCTTGAATAGGTCAGCCTGGAGTTGAGATACATTGTACGTTATCTTGAAGGACAAAGGAGCTTGGTAGACCTTAAAAGTCTAATAAATACTCTTCATTGATCTGCGTTCTAACCTCTGGGTTGCGCAGTTAATTAGTTGTATCATAATCATGACCGTCAATGGGAAACTTCAAAAAAAAAAAAAAAAATGCCCAAAATGGATCTTATCAGCGATGGAGTTCTTCTTCGGCACTTGATCTTGATAACATCGAAGCTTCTCTTCCTCTCGAGAATCATCACATCTATCACCTAGTTTCAAGACTACACAGAAGAATGACGGTACTGGACATACCACAACAGAAGAAGATCCTCTCAATCCAATCTCACGTCATCCACGGTTACGTCGGTAACAGGGCTGCCACTTTCCCATTGCAATGTCGAAACTGGGACGTTGATTCTCTCAATACTGTGCAGTTCTCCAACCATCCAGCGTATGGTTCTTTCAAAGGAACAAAATCTACAAACAAACAGCTACTGGAGATCTTCGAGGGGTTGAAAGAGTTGAGTGTTGGGTATGACGTTGTGCTGACTGGTTACACTCCTGGTGATGATGCGCTCGTCGCAGTGAGTCAGATCTGTCATGAACTGGTGCAAAATGGTACTAAATGGGTTCTTGATCCTGTGTTGGGTGATAACGGTCGATTATATGTGAGTGAGGGTAATGTCCAGATATACAAAGACATCTTGAAAAGTGGGGAGGTGTTCATGGCTACACCAAATCAACTGGAGCTCGAAGTACTCAGTGGTGTGAAAGTTGACAGCATTAGCAGTCTCAAGAAGGCTATTGAACAGTTCAATGAGTTGTATGTTGTCCAGTTCACTGTTGTTACCAGTGTGGAACTCTCGTCTGATGGAGATCATCTTTATAGTGTTGGCTGCACACGGCTAGACAATGGAGATCTAAGGATGAGCTACTTCAAAGTGCCCAAGATCAAAGCCTCCTTCTCTGGATCAGGGGATCTGTTCTCTGCACTAATGGCCAGTTCGTTGTTCAAGTATCTGGAACGGGATTCACAGACACCTTTGGAAGACGCTTTGAATGAGTCATTGACTGTGGTTGAGAGTGTACTTCAGCTGACCTACCAGTATGAGTTGAGAGCACTTCAAGGTAGCAAACAGGCACCTGAGGTTATCAAGATTAACGATCTCAAGCTTGTGCAGGGGATGAAGTTCTACTTGGAAGATATGGGTCGGTTCAAGGCAGAGACTCTATGAGCAATGAGGTGATGTGATTTCGTGTGTTGATAGATTTGATAGAGAGGTGATATACTCAGCCTAAGATGTAGTACATTGTCATGATTCATCCAATGTCCATCATCCATTTAAGCCGGATTAGTCTATCTGTAGATCCATCTCTCTTGTTTAGTCTGCTTTGTGGATGTTCATCAAAGGAACTCCTGATTACTAGTGGAAGTCAACGTGCGGCCCAACAAATCCATCACCAAACTAGGCGCGGGGTTTGAAATGTACGACACCTCCATCTCTCCACTGTCAGGCCACATATCTGGTCTAGAATTGGGGGGATCTACTTCATCAACCATCCATACAAATCATTACGAAAGGGATAATATCTCCAATGACAAACCTATTGGATCTCCCATCGAACATCCTGGCTCGCATACTGGAGTTCTGTCCTCAAAGCTCACTCACCCAGCTCGCTCAGACGTCTCATCAACTCAACCTTCTTGCCACTTCTCAACTGTACAAACGTATCTTGATCCGCTCGGACCCAAAGATCCAATGCAATGACTGGTTTGTGGATTGTCACTACACAGAACTATCTGGACTCTCGAGCATATACAAGAGAAACGATCAGAACGACTACATTATCCACCTCAAGTTGAACAACCTGGTCTCATCGCTTGCCAAACATGGGAAACTCGTCAAGGAAATCGTCATCACCGATCAGGTCTTCTCCAGTGACGATGAAGAATTTGGCATACAGGAACTCAATACACTGATATCACTGATGGAGAGTGCATGTCCTCACCTGGATAAGTTTGTGTGTTATGACGAAAGACTCCAAGGTGCACTGGGGATGTTCTGTAAAGATGTCAAGACCGATGACTTATCAGTGTTGGAGACCCAAACCGTGCCATGTGAATACCTCACTGTCCAACTACAGAGATACACAAGTCAAATGACAATCCCACCACCGAGCACAATGGCCTCTTTGAAAGAACTTGTGTTGGAAGACGAAGAGTATGCGTCACTAAGATTCCTCAAGAGACTCACAGAGAACAACTACCCTAAGCTGCCTTTGAGAAGACTGGTATTCAACCATGTACATGGTCTACACGACTACAACACCACTTTGAGAGCACTAACCACTGAGTTCATCGAAAGCTGTGTTGACTTGTCCCAGTTGAAAGAGCTGGAGATGTCTATTGGATGTCAAGAACCAGGGTGTACTTGTCTAGCAGACTTCTTGGACGACTTTGCGCCTAAGTTGAAATCATTGACACATCTGGCAGTCCACGAGAAGACATACCACAGGGATCATTATCTAACGGAATCGTGGGATGTGGACATTGGGAGATTTGTGATCAATCTGCCGGGAAAGCTGAGATACCTTGCAGTACACCACAATCCACCTTCTGATGGCAAACTTCTGAATGGACTGGAGGGTAACTACATGCGCCGTCGTCGACTCTATGAGGCAATCGTACCGAAACTAACATCTTTGGAGGCGTTCATTTGTCCAACTTTCCTTCAATCTTGTGCCTGTTATGAGGTGGTTGTCTCTGACTTGTTATGGAACGGTTGTGAGTGTGAGTTTTGTAACAAGTTCCTACCCATATTTGACAAGTATCTTATGGACCATGCTTACTTCGATCAGGACGACACCGATTTCAAGGACATGATTGCACCAAGACTGTTTGCCATTGTTGGAGCTGAGTTGTTAAAGAGATACCAAGGCCATAGTGACCTGGATGTTCTCAAATGGGCACCACAGAGAACGGTATGGGACTTCCACGGATACAAGCAGATCACATGTTTTGAGGACATTGACGATTGCTGGTTTGATCAAAGACTGTTTGAGCCTATGGCCGTTTGTGTGTCCCACTTCATGAGGGACTCTGCTTTGAAGCTACTTGTTGATCACTGTCCAAACTTACAAACGGTGGTATTAAGTGGTGTCTATTTGACTATCCATGATGGCAAGATAAAGTCTCTGTATGACACGGAGGACAGAATCCCTACGTGATGATAACAGATAGTAATAGTACATATTGATGATATAAGAAAGAGAAAATAAGAGAAATGATCAATGAATAGAAAAGAATAACAAAAAAACCCATAAGAGAATAGAAACCATGAAAGAATTGAAACAGAAATGAACAAAATTACCCGAGCCCAGTAAAGAAAACAAAAAGAATAAACCAGAAAAAGTAGTGGGGGAAGAAGAGAAAAGAAAAAAGAAAACAAGCCATAACCAGCCGTTACAACTCAACATCCTCATCCGTGCTTTGACCTTCATCGTCCCTTCTCATCTGCTGTACGCTTCTTTGAAGCACACTAGAGACATCCACGGCAAATATATCACCCATCCCTGAGTTCTCCATGAACAACTTTCGACTCTCCAGTTTGGTATCCGACATGGATCTCTGTGGAGAACCGTATAGGTACATTGATGAGCCAATAGTAGACTGTTGGCGAGGGATGGAGGGAGATGTGTAGAAGTCATCTTGAGTGTTGGGGCTGTGACAGAAGCGTTTCAGGATAGAGTTGGATTGGATGTTGTAAGGGGTCAGCACCCTTTGTTGAGGTGTCCGAAGGTGTATGTTGGTGGCATTTCGAAGTGGTGTCTTCACCATATGAGCAGTGGCAGAAGCAGAAGTAGTAGCACTAGCGGTAGTACTCGTTGTGGTGGTCGTTGTTGTTGTAGTAGTGGTGGTGGTGGTGGTGGATGACAGGAAGTTATGGAAGGACGATCCACGTGATGAAGGTGATAAAGGCTGTAACAATGGCCCGGTGTCATGGTACTTCAATGGTGAGAATTCCAAGTTGGTATCACAGCTAAATGACGACGTTATAGGGAACGATATAGAGGATCTGTGCTGAGGGGATTCGTGATCAGGTTTGACTTGTCCGAAGATGATACGATCACCCAGAGCTGATGCCGCCCAGTTCGTATCAGGGGCCTCGAGAGCTGGTATCTTGGAGAGCTAACCTGAGCCCGTTGATACTGATTTCAAACGTTGCTTCTTGGTGGGTACCGATGGTGTTTCTGTCTTTGGTAATGATGCTCTTTGAAGACCGATGGCTGTGTGTGACTTCTTCAACGTAGGTTTGGTGATTCGTTCGTCGTCTTCAGAGAACTCATCCTCAGATGTAATCTCACCGGCATCAAGTTGTAGTTTCTTCTCCTTATCTAGTGACACTGGCGCTTCACGAACAGGCTATGGTTGTACTTCACTCTTGGTGACAGTCACCACGGGGACAGACGATGTCTTCTTTGGACCGTTCTTAAGACGTACGAATTGCATCTCGCAGCCTGGTTTGACCTCCCAGTAGTGACCTTTCCCATCTGAGCTCTTCTCCCGCTTGACAAAGGCCTTGTTCAGAGACAAGTTGTGTCTGATAGAGTTCTACCAACCAACATCATTCTTTCTGTAGTACTTGAATGTGGACGATATCCAAATGTAGATTTGGGACAGTGTGAGACGGCGTTCTGGTCCTCTGAGGATAGCCATACCGATAAGAGTGGCATATGAGTAAGGTGGCTTGTCTGCAGAGTCGTACTTGATAACTGGCATCTCCTCGGGTTCAGGCAAAACAAACGGTTCAAGTTCCTCCTCTGATTCCTGTTTCTGAGACTTCTTGTGGGACTTTTTAGCTGTCTTTGGCAGATCAAATGAAGGTTGAGGTGGCTTGGTAACAGTCGCCGTTGTGATGTTGGATGGTGCATCGGTGTCAGATGAGTTCTGTGGAGAGGAGTACCGTGGAGAAGGTGGCTGCTTTGAGATTTTAAGCTTCTTTGATCTTCCAGCGTTCAGGGTTGGTGTCTCCACGGCCTTGTGCTTCTTAGCCTGTAGGGGCAGTGTGGGGTCCTCATTTCTTGAGACAGTGTGAGGAGGTGTCTTCAGCGGCAAGCTGACATCGGGATCGCTATAACTCATATCGTCACTCCTTATCGAGATCAATTCTGGCAGGACGTGTGCCTCCGGTTTGAGTGAGTTGCCGCCCATATGAGTCGTCTTGTGATGTACTCTTTGAGGTGGTGGGGATAACGCTTCAGGCTTCTCCAGTGAGCTTGGCGCTAACGGTGGCGAAGACGAAGGGTTGATCTGATGGACTGGAGTCTTCTGTTGCTGATGCTGACTGTGCACGGTGACCTCTTTGGACGAGTGAAGTTGACGTGAAGTGTACGATGAAGATGTCGTGGAAGCTGTGGAGGAAGGTGGAGGCGGAAGATGAACAGATGTTAACGATTTTAGTAAGTTGGAGTTCAAGTCCTAGCTGGATTGCATTGTCTTGATTCTTGTGGGTTCTTGGAAAGATTCAGCAATGGGTGGATACTGAATAGAGAGAGTTGGGATTGAAGTATGCCCTCCACCCAAATGATCTGAGATGCTGTGATGGGAGTGAGGAGCAACTTCAGCTGGTTGTAGGAGGTGGCCCTTGTCTGATTTCACACGAGAGTTGGGTACACGCTGTTTTCTGGTAGGTGATGATGATGTCTGGGGGAAAGGTTCTCTTGATGGGCAGTTCACCACGATGTGGGCAAGAGCGTGCTCTCTTACATAAATGTCTCTGTAGATGTAGAAGTTTGCGCGACTTTTATGAGGCTCTGACGTGTGGGACTACACAAGGATCATTGGAACGCGTAGTGGTCTCTGCCAGTGTGGAAGGGTGGGATTCGCGTCGCATCTCTCATGCACTTACGTAAGAAAAGTAAACAGACGCGTCCGCATCAGGAAGGTTGGCGGAGTCGCGTCGTAGATCTGGCCTTCTCTTCTATTCCATGCCTTATCTTTGATGGGTTGCTACAAATGCCAGATACTATATCTGTCACACTCGAGATGCTAAACGAAGATCTCTGTCAGTCGATTATACCGGGGATTGCTTTGTGTGGTTCTCCGAGTAGATACTAGAGACCATGAACAAGATCTGGCAAGCTCACATCGTACAGCAAGCGAGATCCTAAGGCACGTCACTTCTCAGTGCTCTGAATTCATGGGTGAAATTGGAGCAGGATTGGATGCAAGTTCCAGGTGCCCTGTTTGAAATTTCAATTGTCCTTGCCGCTTGCGGCTGACCCACATATGTCATACTTTGATTCATCGATCTCGATAAGCACAGAACATGTCAAGAGTCAAGACTCAATGCCCATCGCGCATGGGTGATCTGGTATTGGCAATTTTTTAGGCCCCTGAAATTTCAATGCTGTCCAGTCTTGACTTGAAGGTTGACGTCTCATCAGACATATTTCCTTGATAGATAACTTTTTTTAGAAATGTTAGAGTTTTGAGTGTGATGTGAGCTGTCATATGTGCTGCGTCATGGTACTGTTATAGCAGTGAAAGGTCACAAAGCAGAGTACAGCCTGCTTGTTCCCATATCACTTAGTGTTCCGAGAAAATATTTCCACCATATTCGTTCAACTGGTCTTTCTTAAGTCATCCATGATATGATTTTCATTATCAACGCTGATATGTGTAGTGTTGGTTCGATGTCGCCTGTCATGTCCCGTAATAGGGTGCCGCAAAGGTCACCTCGAAATCGGTCACCCGAAACTTGATTTTTTTTTTTTTTGAACGCGGAAATCTGCAGGAGCAAAGGTAACCTTGAAAACTTGAGTGGGAGGTCACCGGAAAATTAGTAGGAGGTTTATTCGCGATGAGCCAACCCCCTTGAGCTTGGGAACAGAAACATATATATGTTACAAATCGTACAATTTCAACTGCGCCAAAATCTTAATACAGTCTCAAAAACATATTAAGGGAAAATTTCGATGTTAAGCTCTCTATTAATATAGTTCTTGTGCATCAATCATTGCCCAATTTCCAGATATATGACAGTCAATTTGGGTCACCTGAGGGGTTAAAAATGGCGGTTTCAGGTGACCGTCTTCCTTGATTTTCATACCTGTTATCCTCCCATGATTTGAGCGGCCGAAGCTTGCACATTCTTGCATCGAATTGCATAGGGTCACCCGAGAGCCAGGTGGACTTTTTTTCGCGAAACTCTATTTAATCCCCCAAATAGGAAATAATTTTCAGGTGACCGGTCTCGAGTGACCTTTGCGGCACCCTATAAATTTGACAGATGTCGTGCTAGCGTCTCATGGATATAGCGCTGTAATATTGGCTATTGGATAACAAGGCAACCCCTGGACCACCTCGAGAGCAAAAGAACGAATTAGACAGCGAAGTCTCAACAATCAAGCCTTGATAAAAAAATTTGAGATATCTGATATTGTCTCCCAATATGTGGGACGTTGTACTACAGTACCCCTCCGTTATACTCAACTATAGCGCTATGTTCCAGTCGAGTCAAGTACAACCGGCCCACATGACTTGAATCGTTGGTACTACCTGATCCCTTATCTCCAATTGAGAGTAGCCTATTGGATTTTTTGATTTGCCAATAAATACTAGACACAATATCATAGCTTGACGTTCTTTACCAGCTAAGATGGTGGTAAGTACGACGTAAACAACGCAAATACAGATCCTTGTTGGTTAAGAACTTCCCATGATCGCACCAGCCTAGCTGAATAGATCTGTTCCAGAACCTTGAGCAGCCTGATTTAGCATCGATGTACTTTTCCACTACCAAGTGCGTAGTACATTGTTCAATCACTACTTGCACATCCACGGCATCCACAATTCACACACTCCTTGAAAGTCCATTCTGTGGTTCCCTCCAGTTTTGCCTTGGCTCTCGGTACTCGACAGATACAGGTTCCTCCATTGTTATTCTCTGTTCCCTGGATACACTTGATGCAGCATAGATTCTCATAGCCTTGTTTCTTCCATTTGGCAATCAAGTTGGCATCGGCATAACCTTGTTTGAGTAGGTAGTCGTACAATTCTTTTGAAATCACTTTCTTCTTGTAATAGAGCTCGTACACGTATCGTGACTTCTGGTGTGTGATCCTGAAAATCTCCCATAGCATCTCATTCTTACGTCCCGTCTTTTGGAGAGCTGCTGATTGAGCATCTTTCAGTTTGTCTTTGAAAGTTTCCAGAGTAGATTTGATCTCTTCGAAGCCCTCTGGAGCTTCTTTTCTTCTAGACTTCCGTAAGTTCACCATGTCAGATGTGTAGATTGGGGACTGAAAGGTATCTAGTTCTGGCTTAGAGTGTCAAATCTGAACAGATATGAAAGAGTACGTCAGTCGTCAGTCAAATTTGATTGAACTGCTTAATTTCACAACAACTACTGCCATTTTCACACGTGTCAATAAGGCGAGATTTCAAATAAAAAAAATTTTCGACACCAGCAGGATTTGAACCTGCGCGGGCAGAGCCCAAGAGATAACTTGAACGTATTCGAGTCTCCCGCCTTAACCACTCGGCCATAGTATCTTTCCGATATCTCATTGCTGCGCTTTTTAGATCTAACTGGGTATCCACTGTTTCTCTGTAATTCACCAGTTTTCGATTTTTTGACATCAAATTTTATTAATTCTAACAATCCTGTCAATTTTTACTCAATTTAATAGCTATCAATAGGTTTAAAGTGACTACAATCGATAAAGCATAAGACTAAAGTAGATACCTTCAAGGCTCAGATGTCTGGATGTTTCTACCTGAGCAGTATCGACTTCGCGCCCAAACAGGAGGCTTGAGAGAAGGAAAGCTCTCGACATCGACTGTTCAGTGTTGACAAGACTTCGGCGCTTGGGACATACGGCCTGCTTTCTGAGTCTTACCGCTCTGTTATTCCATTTCAGTTGTACCACAGAAATTATGGAACAATCTCAGGGAATCGTTGATGCTTCTGCTCAAGAAGCTCAAATGACTCCTCTGCCAGTCGCACCTAATGCTCCCGCTCAAGAGCAAGAAGTACATGATGAACCAAACATGGAGCAACCTGATCAAGCCCAAGATTCTACCGCTACATCATCGGGCTCTGAACAGATTACAACCTCACATGATTCTGTAAATCAACCCTCCTCAAACGAAATTCCACCCCCTCAACATGTACATGAGCAACCTGAAATCGAGCAGCCTGCCGCCGAGTCTCAGTCTACTGAGCTCCAGTCTAGTGAACATCAACCAAGTGATTTTGAAGATGATGAAGGATCTGACTATGATCCCTATGATCTCGGTGTATCTACCTCCCAGTCTCTAGAGCCTCGACACGCCGCTGACCAACCAGTGGAAGTAGCCAAGGAGACGCCAACCTCTGTGGATCAAGCTGAAAATCTGAACAATGCCGAGGAAGATGATGATGAAGATTACGATCCAACTGCTAGTGTTACAGAAGCATCAGCTCCAAATTCCCAAATCACATCCAATGCCACCTTGGCAACCGCGTCTTACTCTCTACACGCCGCCTCACCTTCCCCTTCGAATTCCCCTTCGATATCCTCTAGTACTACTTCTGCTCCTGCTCCTGTTGACCCTTCTGTTCTTCAAGCCCTCACTCAAAGACTCTTAGCCGACCCTTCTTTCATTCTCCTTTCCGACGAACAAAAGAAGCAGCGTATTGCCGGTGAACTCCTCCAGATCCAAACAAGAGCTGATAGAGAACGCTCACAACCCACACCTTATACCACCCCACAGTCCAATGATGGCCGACAGACGAGATACGTCCCTGACCCTCGTGCGCCTCATAGACCTGATCTCAACATCCCAATGACCCCGGAAGAGCGTCAAGAATTCCGCAGGATGGTTAGAGATGAGAGCAAGGTCAGCAAATACCCAAAGAAGCCTAACACAAGGGTCTTTGTCGGTAACGTTCCTACCAACCACATGACCAAGGAGGATGTTTGGAGGGTTTTCAAAGTTCATGGTCACGTTCAGCAAGTGCAAATGAAGACGCCTTACTGTTTCATCCAGTACGACAACCCTGAGTCTGCCGCTAGGGCTATTGCCTTGGAATCTGGAGTTCGTATCTTTGGTAAGGTTATGGACTTGGATATCGCTAAGAACTCCAGAGCTGAGAACATCCCACAACTGAACAAGGGAAATAATAACAACAGAAACAAGATCAACCATGCTGGCAGAGACCAACACCATAACAATGCCCAGTACGGCAGTCAGCCTAACCAACTCGACGTTCAGATCATTGTGAAGCCAAGAGCCAGTGGTGACTACGGACGTGATGTGATGCATGAGTTTGAAAGCAAAGGATTTGCCACAGATTTGACATTCCAGCCGGCGCATAGGGAGCTTGGTGAGATGGTGAGTGATGCCGCGTACAGTGGAGTGTTGAGTGTTGTACTGGTCACTGAAAGAGACACTTTGGATGTCCAGGTATATGAGAAGACCCCAGATGGAGGTGTGAGATTTGACGAGTACGTGAACTTGAATGTTCATGATGCCTTGGGATTAGTGATGAAGGCCAGGGACAAACAGAGACCTCCGTTAAATAACATGTATCCTGTCTCTGGGTTTTCTGACAGCCACCAATCTGGATTCAGCAACTCACGCTACAACCAGAACAACCAACGATTCGACAGAGGGAATAGCCGTGACCGTTACGGTGGTAACAGGGGTGGCAGAGACAACAGAAGGGATGGAGGATATGACAACAGAGGCGGATATGGCAACAACAACAACAACAACAACAACAACAACATCAACAACAACAGGTACAACAATAACAACAGATTTAACAACAACAGAGTCCAGAAGCCTTACGATGATAGAAGGGATATCAACAGTCGTTACAAAGAGAGAATGGGAAACCACAACTCATCGTTCAATGGAGATCGCAATGGGAACAACTTCGGCGGTGGTAATATCAACTATGGAAATCCTACTCCAACTAATGACCCAACAGCTTTACTGGATTCGTTACGTCATATGACACCTGAGCAATATCAAGAGATGACATCCAGATTGAGTCAACTAGGAACTCAGTTTGGAATGGCACCTCAATCTCAGCAACAACCTCAACAACAGCAGTCTCTGTCTGGAAACTCCTCCGCACCTACAAATGTCCAGCAATTGCTAGACTCATTGAGTAAGATGAACAAGTGAACAATCACTCAGTTTCTAAGTGTTGTGCTCAACAGGTGGGAGTACTGCTCCATAACCTCTTTACACATGTTATCCACCGACTCTTCACCCCATAGCTTTAACTCCAGCTTCACCTCACATAGTAGCACCCTCATGTGATCCCACATGGTTAACTCGTAATCGTACCCTATACCGTTCTTCATGTTAGGATCATACAGTCTTACCCTCTTACCGTCCTCAATCAGCTTGTTGTCCTTTTTGAGACTCTTTGGGTTGAGCTTTGGGGTGTTTGAATGGACAAACTGCACTTTTGGTTGTTCTGTATTCTCTCTGTCCTGTGAATGGATCTCGTCTTGCACTGGATCAAACTGACCAATGGCACCACCACGGTAACCACCCCTACTATCGAAGTGGCCGAATGGTACAACAAACTTCTTGACCTGGTAGTAAGTCTCCTTGCACACCACTGCGGCTGTGAGGAAAGTCTCCTTGTCTCCCTAACCAACTGTACCCTGAGAGAACATTGGGTAGTAGTAGTCTGGTCCATGGAAGTTGTAGTAGGTGGAGAGAAGAGTGGTGTACCAGTTCGACTTCTTGTTGATCAACAATTGACCTGATTCTGATGATGGGTTAGGAACACCACCTTCCAGATCGTGGACTGGAACCACTTCGTCCTCTTTTTCCAAGTCGTTCTCACCAAAGGAAGTCCTGTTCTCGCCGAGTTCGATATGGGCAAGATCATAGAAGATAGGATGCATTGCACGTCTCCAGTAATCTGGCCAAACGACGAGTCCATTCTTGGTGAAGGGACCTTTGGTGAAGAGGTAGTCAGGGTTGTGTGCAGGGGCGTTGTCTGCGTCCAGTAGGAGAACACGTTCGAAAGAAGAGATGAGAATGGCCATACCTTTCAACTGATACCCCTTCACTCTCTCCTCTGTGTAATCCTCCAGGACGACACATTTGGCATTGAGAGTCTCCAACAGTTCACAGTAACCTTCTTCCTTGTCATCGTTGAGTGGTAGGATCACCTCGATAGGGAGCTTGGAGCCCAAGTGACGCGTTTGTCTGATGGAAAGCAGAACGAGCCAGTTGAACGATCCCGCCCCTCCAACATAGACGATTCCATCTCCATTGTACTCCAAGTTGGACGACATCCAGGCTTGATCCATCTCGGACTTGACCTCCTGTAAGTAGCCGTCGTGTTGAGTCTGTAAATCGGAGAATTGTTCATCGCTGACTTGCAAGAACTGGGAGAGGTATTCCTTCGTGAGGATCTGTCTGTCTTTCTTTCTGTCATTGTACACTGTCTCTCTGATGTGTCCTTTGTAGTTGTTCAGTTTCTCAGTGGTTGGTGCGTACTTGACGATGGACTGTATGATCTTGGTGATGGCTGCTTTACGTATGTCTTCTGCAGTAAGAGGTTCAGGTGAAGGTTCAGGTGAAGGTTCAGCCTCAGCTTCTATGTCCATTGGAAGGTCAGCATCATCAGAAATCTCTTGTGTGGATTCAGTGTCAGTCGCTGTTGGTATGATGTCTTCTGGTGTGTACTTTGTAGCAGCTGTATCGGAATCTCCTTGGACGGGTTCTTGGAAGATCTGGTCGGTTAACAGGGAAGTGTTACTGACGGTGTTGATAAGTCCAGAGTCGTCTGTGTTGGTGTAGAGGAAGAGCTCCACCAGTAAGATTGCAAAGAACCCTCCAAAAGCGGCCTTCTTTGATATTCTGGCCATTGTGGGTATGATGGATTGTGAGAAAGCGGTGTACTGCTAAGTGATCCGAGGAGTGTAGGAAAGAGAGTATAGTACAGGTAACGCTAGTCAGTATGAATGACACCTGGATGGGACGAGGCCTTTACTTTTATATCTTCAGGCTTGAAGGACTTTAAGTTGTTCATGGCAGATCGTACGTACGGCCAGGGGGTGGACAACATGGCAGGACTTGAATCTCAAGGCCTTCAGAAAGGAACTCTAATTATGGACAAGCTCTGGGGAGTAGTTTGCCAGTTGTGTCGTACATGTCTCTTTACACCAGGAAAGATGCAAAGATCTGCATATAAGCGCCTCAGAAGACAATCTCTCCTAGATGTGAGCAGCTTTTACCAAGAAATAGGAAGACCCTTCTTACGTTTCAGAGATGGGTGATACTATCAGAATGAGGTCATTCAAAGCCTGGCACTCAATGACTCGCCAAGTGCTTTGTTATTGACTGATTCTTGAAGACCTCACTGTTTTGTGTTGCCATTTGGGAGCTTGGACTTTTCTCGCTCAACCCGTCTCTTATCTGGGCCTTGTACGCACGATGATGCGTAAGTTTCATGTTACTACTGATCAACAACTAGTATCAGCCGTAGGTACTAGCAAAGACTACTGGCCTGTATCTTGTAGGTATGAATCCCACAAACAACTCATTTGTATAGCAATTGAATGTTTTTTGTCGTCCAGTTGCTAACATGACTAACCATCAGCACTTGTGCCAATCAATCAGTATGATTTTACCATGTGATCTGTACCCATTTTTAGATTCTGGTTTTTAACATGCAACTTCCATGTAGCCAGTTCTTCCCCTAGTAATGCACACGCTTGTCTATAGGAAGATTTGAGTCTTGCCCAACACTTATTGGTCAACCTGGTTCTGCACACGTGTTGGGGCATTGCAGATTTGGAAGTTAGATTGAAAATAGAAATCAAGCTGAAGTTTTGTGTGTTAACTTTATGGGTTTAAAGTATAAAACGTCGCAGATCATCTATATACAAAAGATGATCAGCGCCTCTCTGCATGTCACGATAACCGATAACATGTATTGTCACTGACTCTATAAACCTAAAACGCCTCGTATCACAGGGCGTTCTTTCTGGTGAGGTAGTCGAATCTGGAGTACGTGTAACCAATGAAAGGCAGATCTTCCTTAGCGTCGCCGCTGCTCTTCCCTCCATTAGCTTGGTATTCTCTCTCGGCATTGGCGATGACTGGGTTCTCAGGAACGTTCTCCAACTCATCGGTAGGGAAGAATCTGGTATCGGTGATACTCGTCAGCTTCGGAATGAACGGAGCATCAACCTCTCTGATGGTGTTCCAGTTGACTCCTCTGAAGAACGGATGATCTTTGATCTCCTGTGCACCCCCGTGTCTACCCAAACGCACATCACTGGCTGATAGCAACCTTCTGATAAGATGTTCAGCTTCTGGAGAGATGTGAACGTCGTCCGGGAACTCTAATGTCTCTTCAAAGTGCAAGATCTTACGATAAGTCTCCTGTTGGGTGTCTGCGCAGAACGGTGGCCATCCAACAAGACATTCGAACATGATCGCTCCAAGAGACCACCAATCACACTCCTGGCCGTACCCTTGGTGGATGAAGATCTCTGGTGCAATGTAGTCCGGTGTACCCACAGTGGAGTAAGCCATCAATCTTCTGGACTTTCTCCATGTCTGGATCTGCTGTCTGTTGGAGAGCGTCATGTGGATTGCATCGACCATCATTGTGTTGCGGTTACCGGCTTCGCCCAGTGCTGGTGGCTGCTGTACTTTGCTTGGACCTTCCTGTAACAGTTTCTTGTAGTAGTTGGAGTCGTGAGTCTTGTGGAAACCAGTGGAGAGACCGAAATCGGACAGTTTGATATGTCCCTTAATGTCGATCAGGATGTTGTCAGGCTTGATATCTCGGTGGATGAATCCCATCTTGTGAATCGCCTCAATGGCCAACACACACTCCGCCATGTAGAATCTGGTGATGTCCTCTGTGAATATGTTCCATCTGATCAACATCGTCATCAAATCACCACCTGGAAGGAATTCCATAATCAGGTACAAGTACTGAGCATCTTGGAACGAGTAGTAAAGTGACACGACCCATGGAGAATCACTGCCAGCCATCACGTCTCTCTCGGCCTTCACATGTGCCAACTGATCTCTCTTGTACATCTCACTCTTGAGCAATGTCTTCATGGCGTAGATCTTTCCGGTGTCCTTCTTCTGGACCAACCTCACTTCACCAAAGGCACCTTTACCAATCACCTTCACAGTCTCGAAATCCTCCAAAGACAATCTGGTACGTCTCAATCTCAAGAACTACGACTCTTTCTTACCAAGACTCTGCAACTGTCTGTTCTTGCGCTCGTCTGAACCACCTTCGTGTGCGAGTTTGTACTCCAAATCAACACGACGTTGGTTTCTCTCCACGGCGTGTGACACGGACATCTGATAGTAGTTCTCCAAACGTAACTTCACAGCTGCAGCTTTATCCTGTGTAGACTTCTTGAAGATCTCGGGTCTTCTCTCGAAATACACGTAGTTGCTGTTCTTGCCGTTACCTCCAGCAACACCGCCTCCGTTGCTGGTGGTAGCGACTGTCTATGATGGCGGATGTGTAGGGAGTTGGAAAGTAGGCACAAGATTGGTAGTGTCCATCGTGTTGTTGTTGTTGTTTCTGGAAGAGGACTGTAGAGAGCTCGTATTGGACAGAGTAGTGGTGAGCTGTGCTGATCTAACACTGCGTGATGGGGACGATGGGATTTGAGGCTGTTGGAATTGTGGTGAGTGTTGTGTAGCGTATTGGGTCGGGAACATTCCAGTTGATGAGTTGGCCGGAATGTTCATCGGCTATGCCTGAGAAGAAGGTGGCGGCATCGTGTTCTGCATGTTCATGAACTGCTGTTGCTGCTGTTGCTGAAATTGGAGCTGTTGCTGCTGCTGCTGCTATTGGAGTTGTTGTTGATAGTACTCCTGTTCCTGCTGTTGTTGATGCGCCAGCTGCTCTTGCAATGACATGTGAGAGCCTTGTTGTCTCATGTAGTTAGCGGAGAACTGCGCTGGCGGCTGTTGGTAGCCACCAACTTGCTGTGGCTACTGCGGTTGTTGCTGTTGCTGATAGTACTGGCCGTTCATCTCGGGCCTCGAGCTTGTTTATCTTTCCCTTGTAGTTACCAGTTCGTGACTTCTGTTTCAACAAAGAAAGGATATGACTTCAATGAGCGAATTTCAAAATGAAAGGAGGGTGTTGTAGTACGATGAAGCACCAAATTCGTACTTTCAATTCACCAAAACTTCAAAGGCTCCACGGGGATCAACTGCTTGTTTTGATCTGTAGGCTAAAATCTGAAACGATCGGTGAGGATCGACTTTTGGCGTCGAAGGATATGTGGTGTATGGGTGTTGAAGGAAGGGGGGTAGATACTAGAGAGCCTGGAAGGCGTGAACGGTGAAGGGGTCATTTCTATGAGTTCAAAATATAATACCCTCGATCAATCTGTGTTTCGAGTATGTTATGTAGAAGCAAAGTGTATATCCTGGAGTATTCAAGTGTCAGAACCTTCCCTATGCCTTGACAATAGAGTAAACCTCACCTAGCACATTCCCCTCTAGATTCTCCCAAACACACTTCAATCACAAGTCTACAACCTCTTTGTAAATCGTTACATTTTATCCAATTATGAAACAAAATATCAGAGAACCAGCAGTATACAGATGAATTTTCGTAAACAATGTTTGCAAACCAACTTAGAACTGCAAAGCCTGACCCTTCTGCTTCTTGTCACCACCGAGCTCGAAGTGCTTGCATCTCTTCAAAGCCAACTGAGCCTTGGTCTTGCAAACGACACACTCCAATCTCAAAACGACCTTCTTGGTGGTCTTAGCCTTCTTATGGAAGACTGGCTTGGTCTGACCACCGTAACCGGACTGCTTACGGTCGTAACGACGCTTACCCTGGGCGAAAAGAGAAGCCTTACCAGCCTTGTACTGGGTGACCTTGTGCTGGGTGTGCTTACGGCACTCCTTACCCTTACAGTAGGTCTTTCTGGTCTTTGGAACGTTAACTGCGAGTGGTGTTAGTATATCTGCGAGTGATTGATTACTTATGATGAGTGAAGAGACAATCTGAAGACGAAGCATGGACGATCATCTTGTCCAGGTAGGAGAGCAGAATTCATCGTATAGTGTTTTGTGAATGGTCATCTTTAGGTTGAATCCATGAATGACTTCTCTGAGAGTGCCTTGTGATAACTCTTACTGGTATGACCGTATACCACCTCTTTGGCTCGACAATCTTGAATCCTTCGATGGTTTCCATATCTGTCTCCTTGATATACTGAATAAACATTTTTCGCTGTCTTGTGCTCTTGGATGTTCCGTAGTATCTCTGTGTTGATCGTCGTTGAGCTTTTTATCACTTGTGTGTGCTTGGTGTGCCATTGTATCGATGAAGGTCTTCGAATAACACACGATAACTCTCTCTAATTCGTTCACAGGTTGGTTGTCTTCTTCATTCAGGTTGTCTCTATCTCTTGGGCTCCAAAACGTACCCATTTTGACTGATGTTTAGTGCGTAGTTCTCTTCTTCTTACTATGGCAGACTTGCTTGGTGACGTCCTTTTTGGTGATGTTAAATTTCACCAACCTCCAACCCACAACCGCACAGAGCAGCGAGAGACTGAGAGCGGCAAACGCGCGCTAGCAAGAGTCACCCGCGAACACACCCATACACCTTAGACGAACGTTCTTATGTAAGCTCTCCATACTGTAGCGCGCTAGTGAGGTGGTTGGTGCCACATGGTGAGTAAAAGATTTTCTTTCCGCGCTGTCACATAACATGAGCATTTTCAAAACAGTGCCCGTTTCCTGGTCACGTGCACTTAACTTGCTGCCCTAAAGGCCTTGATCTTCCCTCGCGCATTCTGTTTACCTTTCCGGGTTTTGTGAACCTAAAAAAAGAACAGCCATGATGAGACAAATTTGATACGCAGAGCAGTTGAGCTGTTGAGATCATAAGGACGCGTTTAAAGGTCATTCTACGTACTCGTATCTGTTGTTAGAGCTGAGCTGGATCCTCTGACTGCTCCGTTGTACCGCACTTCCATTTCCAGTCCCTGTTTCCACCGAGAACTTCACGACTTCCAGACACATACCAGACCGATAACGTACACCTAACCGACAATGGGATTTGGTGATTTCACCTCTATTTGCAACAACACAGCACTTCCGTTATGCCAAGTGGTAACACCCAGCACCGGGACACTACGAGAGTATGTCAGCAATGGTATCCTCCCCGTGTGCTACGCCAGATCAATCGAGCTAGCCAACACCGTGATCTTTGAAATTGGTAATGCCTTTGCCAATATCCTTGCCCTCATAGTGCTAACCATCATCGTGTACAACATCAGATCCAAGTACACCGCTATCGGACGACTGGAGATGCTCTTCTACTACCATTTGATGATTGCGCTCATCATCGTGTCGTTGATTGTGGACTGTGGCGTTTCCCCTCCAGGCTCTCCATCCTACCCATACTTCGTCGCTGCACAGTTGGGGTTGGTAACAGCATCGTGTTGGGCATTGATGATCTCAGGATTCCTTGGGTTCCGATTCTGGGAAGACGGAACGAGCAAGTCTCTTTGGTTCATCCGTCTCACCTCTTTGGGTTTCTTCGCCCTCGTATTCATCATCGGCTTGCTGACTTTCCATGACTGGGTCAACAACAGTGCCATGAGCTCGTCCCACACAATGGGATTGTTTATTGTGGCGTACATCTTGAGTGCAGTGTTCCTCTTTGTCTACACAGTGTCGCAGACGTTGTTGGCCATCATGGTCATCAAGGACTACTGGGTCATTGGAGTGATTGCCCTTGCTGTGGTGTCCTTCGTCTTGGGACAGATCTTCACATACGCCGTGTCCAGACAGATCTGCGAAGGTGTGAAGCACTACTTGGACGGTTTGTTCTTTGGCAGTTTGTGCAACTTGTTCTCGCTGATGATGATCTACAAGTTCTGGGACATGACTACAGATGACGACTTGGAGTTCAGTATCAGTACAAACAAGGATGGTGAGATTACCTACGCTGAGAGATGAATACCATTCATGCATATATTTACGTCATAACTTCATTAAACAGTTCGTCATTATCATAGTATCAGTTTGTCCAGCACGTTCTTCTCTAGGAGGATGTTCAACCCTCTAGCCGTGGTTTCCGTGTCCCCTCTGTAGCCCCATGCAATCTCCAGTGTATCAATCAGAGTGTAGATGTATCTCGATTGGCACACCTCTGCGTACTGCATACACCCATCAACCACCGTCTCTCTGTGGTCCATCTCCAAACTGGCAAGACCAAGAATCAGCAACGGCCATGAACTGATAGCCATCACTTGACCGCATCTGGTGATCTGCTTCAATCTGTGTAGTCCGGCACTCACGTCTCTCTGGACACTCTTGTCTGACTCGGGCATCCCCAGGTTGATGATCTTTCTCAATAGGATCTTCACCGCTCTCAACATCACTTCACACATCAGCGACGAGTCTCTCAGATGTGTGTATCTGTCAGAGTTCTTGTGCACATCTGGAGGGATGGGTGGAAGTTGATAAGATTGCACCACTTCCAACAATCTATTAGCAGCAACAAACGTCATTGGATGGTCCAAATGACGCATCAGGTATGAGGCTTTGCATGCCATCTCAAAGGCATCGAAACTGGCTCCAAACACCGGATGGTTCATCCATGCAATGTCACAGTTCATCAATGGCTTCTTGATTCTTTTCCTCACAAGTGTGAACACCTCAAATGGTGTTGGAAGTCCCAAAGCGTCGACGTCATCGATGAGCAAAAGCATCCCGTACTGGTATATGAATGCCTCGAGCCATCCTCTTTCAAATCTGGAAGCTAAGTCGTCACGGTACTCGTTGTGCAGCAGAGAATTCTCCACTTCCATCTGGATATTATCGTTACCATAGTCGTATGACAACACGGATTCGTCAAACTGTGGGTGAGGTGGAGACTGAGGGCTTCCAGACGAGTTTGAAGATGCTGGGGAAGTGGTGGCGGAGGTTGGTGAAGTTACAGATCTGATTTGGTCATTAAATACCCCATTCTATAACCCTTGTGACTGTGATAAACGAAGTTTGATCAGCTGGTACGATCCCTTCAAATTGTCGATCCTTCGCTTGTCTCTGTGTTTCCACACTGTCTTGGACCCAACAGCCATCAGTTGGAACGCTGCTCCGAGCCAAAGATTGTCCTTCATCTGCATATTGTTGGAGCTCAGAAACCCAAATAGTTCCTAGAAGGCCATGTCGTACTTCTTCTCTGCCAGAGGTGCCAGATCTGGTTCTCTCCATGCTAAAAACGCACATCCACACGCCTCAGCAACGCGTTCCATAACTGGGTTTAGTTTCACAAAGGGTGTCCACGTAGCACTTGCATGGAGTAGAGGGTGTGTATACTGAGGTGCCAATGCGGAGATAAGACCATTAGCACATGCGGTGATAAATCTTTCGGATTTGTTGATCTCCAATGGGGCAGCGATGTGCTGTGGGTAGTGGTTGTCATCGTCAAAAACGTTGTCCCTCAGTTCGAATTGTGGGTTGGAGTACCGTACGCCCATATGGTGTGGTTGTGGGGTAGCAAGGAGGGACTCAAGTGGGGTATTGTCGTCCCAGTTCAGCTCGCCGTTGTTGGGGAATATGTCGTCTATCAGCTCAATGCGGCCTGCACTGTGAAGATCCAATGCTCTGTAATCTGTCAATGCGTGCGATATGGCATTCGATAGCGCTGTGTCTGGGGAGTCTGATGTCTAAAAGGTAGTGATTAGAGGTCCATGTGGTACTGTAGGAACAGAAAACTATATCTCTAGTCCGAACTGTGTGGGGAGTTCTTCCCTGATCGGCTGTTGTTCCTTCTGTTGTAAGGTGTTCTTCTCTCTGATATCATTAACAGGCGTGGTGTTCTTCTCTCTGATATCATTAACAGGCGTTGTGTCTTTGAGTGGCTATGTGGCTCTTCTCTTCTGTCTCAGTAGTTCTTTGTCCACTGGAGGAATCTTGTAGTCCTTTGGCATGGGCTCTTTCCCCTGTGGCCAGACACAGGGTATGCATTTGTGATGGCAAGCGTTGCAAACTGGTCTCTACTCGTCACATTTCTTCTTGAGCTTTCGGCAGTTGAAACATCCCATCCTGGAACGTTGGGGCTGTTTCTCCCGGGGTACCTTGGACCGGAAGTTCAGCACCATCTCGTAAGGCTAGGGCATGTCTGTATTCTTTGGGTGTTGTGGTCGAAGTTTGGAGACCCGTGAAGTCTTATCAGATCGATATTATTGTTTCTGGGGTGTTATTCATTTCTAGGACGTGATGGCTTTAACTTTAAGCTTATTTTTTTTTTTTTTTTTTGTCCAGCGGAAGAATCTTTTTCATGGAATTTTGGTTACGCGGCACTGATCCGAAACTCATCAACCAGTTAACGTCGCAAAACATCACAACACCAGGAGGCGGGGAATACTCTTCAAAGGTCGTAATAACTTGCTTCTATGTTGATTTTATTGACTGAAAAAGTATGAGGGTATATTTTGGGAACTATGCATTACTCAAGTGGTATGAATTCGGAGATTGGATTAACTTCAATATTGCAAAATCAACATAGTCTGATGAACAGGGACCAGTACTTTCTCGATTTACTTTCCGAAATCTAGTCGGAATCAACTGATTTCTAAAATTTAATTACAAAATCGAGTATAATGCACACAGAGAATCATTAACAAGAAGATCCGATAGTTCTGGGGTATCTCTCTTGGAATACCATACCAATTTATGCGCGTTACATCAATTCCAACCTCCTAATCCCGATTCCCCACTCGTTTGATGATGTGCGGGTGTGTATTAGTATGTACGGATGTTAGTGCCTCCTTCAATAGATTGTGCAGTGTGGGTGAGTGGGAGGGGCTTCTACAATTCAAGAGAGATTAGGTCGTAAAGCGTTGTTTTTGCAAACTCTAAATTATATATATGCAAGTTAGTCGTTAGTTAATATGATATCACATGCCTCGTTTCTGTATCAAAACACATTATTATAGTAGTAGTTGTATGAAGTAAACAGTGCCAATGCATAGTTCTGTTTCTCTCCTTCACCTTCTCTCAGCGTTTCCTTATCTTTCTCTCCTTCATCACCTCACTCAAAAGTCACCACCCTTGACAGCAGTGATCTCACCGTTCAAAACCTTGTCCAACACACCACTGGCAGCAGCAACAAGACCCAAGAATGGCTGAGATGGCTCCAAAACCTTGGACAAGTACTCTGGGTGGTATTGGGTACCGACGAAGTATGGATGACCTTCCAACTCGAAGATTTCCATTCTCTCACCGGTCTCGTCTCTACCGACGAACTTGAGACCCTTGGACTCAATGGTGCTGATGAGCTTAGGGTTGATCTCGTATCTGTGACGGTGTCTCTCAGAGATCTCCTTCTTGTCACCGTAAAGCTTTCTCAACTTGGACTCCTCGGTCTGGAAGACAGTTGGACGCAAACCGAGTCTCATGGTACCACCAAGCTTCTCCTTGTCAATCTCTGGCATGTACACGACAGTGGCCTCATCTTCGGACAACTCTGGAACAAACTCAGCAGAGTTGGAGTGGGAAATACCAATAACGGATCTGACAAAGTCAATAGTGGCAACTTGGAAACCAAGACATACACCAAGGTATGGGATCTTGTTCTCTCTAGCCCACTTAGCAGCAGACATCATACCTTCAGTACCACGCTGACCGAAACCACCTGGAACCAAGATACCATCAGCAGTGGAGATCTTCTCCCAGGACTCGTGGAACTTGGTCTTGTTAGACTCCTGAGTCTCTGGCTCCAAGTCGGATGCCTCAACCCACAAAATTTGCAAACGACGGCCAACTCTCATAGAAGAGTGCTCAAGGGCCTTGATAACAGAAAGGTAGGAATCCTGGAGATGTGTGTACTTACCAACAAGGGCGATCTTGACAGTCTCGGAGGACTGGTCGTATGAGGAGGTAAGACCCTTCCATCTTTGCAACAAGTCTGCACCCTTGGTCTGAGCCTCAGCACCGATAGTAATCTGATCCAACTTCAATCTGTCGGTGAGGAACTTGGTCAAGTTTTGTTCCAAGAGCAAGAGTGGAACGTGGTATGTGGAGTTGACGTCATGGACAGCAAGGACTTGGTTTGGACCAACGTGACAGAACATGGAGATCTTGTCAATGGTTGGTTGCTCCAACTTCTCGGAACAACGGCAGGCAATGATGTCAGGGGTCAAACCGAGGGATCTGAGGTCCTTGATAGCAGCCTGGGTTGGCTTTGTCTTCTGCTCACCGTGAATCACAGGAACCAAAGAAACATGGGCAAGGGCAAAGTTGTCATGGCCGACTCTGAACTGGAACTGTCTAAGAGCCTCAACGAATGGGGCAGACTCAATGTCACCAACGGTACCACCAAGCTCGATGATACAGACTTCTGGCTCCAAACCGGAGTCATCAACTGGGATCTTAGCGACACGCTCAATCCAGTCCTGGATGGCGTTGGTGACGTGTGGGACAACCTGGACGGTCTTACCAAGGTAGTCACCTCTTCTTTCTCTCTCGATGACGTGGGAGTAGATCTTACCAGTGGTGATGTTGTGGTCTCTTGTCAAGGTGACGTTGAGGTAACGCTCGTAGTTACCCAAGTCCAAGTCGGATTCACCACCGTCGTTGAGGACAAACACTTCACCGTGCTCGAGAGGGGACATGGTACCGGCATCGATGTTCATGTAAGGGTCGATCTTGATGGAAGTGACTCTCAAACCAAGGGTCTTGAGGAGCAAACCAGTGGAGGAGGCAAGCACACCCTTACCAATACCGGAGATGACACCTCCAGAGACAACAACGTACTTCATGATTATGCGGGGAGAAAGATTGGGGGAAGGAATACGGAGGCCACCAGCAGTTTTGGGGGATTATAGAAGTATATCTCAACAGTTAGAGATAGACAAAGCACCAAAACGCAACGGGGGGAATCTTTTAAAAGAGAACACGCGTGTGGAATTGGAGGAGGGAAGCTTGATGTGTCTCAAAAAAAATTTTATGCCTGTCTGCACGTTGCAGGGTTTCGCGTTTATCGACGAGGGCGTAGAAATGAGGGTTACCCGACCGTGATGGTGCTACTTCTACTAGTAAGTGTAGATGGGCATTAATTTAGTCGACATTAACACTTCCACAAACATCCACAATCTCCCTCAGATGATCGTCAGTAGCCCAGTTGAGTCCCAGCTCTACTATGGATTGCTCAATCTCAGCGGCGAGTGCGATGGACTTCTCATGAAGTGTCTCATATTCGTCCGTCATCAACCGTAGACGGAAATGCTCCTCTTCACTCAACTGTCTGTGTTTGGTTTTGGACGAGATCTCATTGCTTAGTTGTTGTGATTCCTTTACAAGTTTATGCACTTGACTGGATACATTGTGCAGCTTAGTTGTGCGTTTATCCACGTCCTTTTGAAGTTTCAGGATCTCCACTGATAAGTCATCTCTTTCATACACTTTCTCAGCAAGCGACCTATTTGGAGGTGTTAGTACCATTAGAATCGTTGAACGAGGTATCTGTATCAACTTACATCTCCTGTGTAGATAAACCTTCCACTTGGTGTATAGCTCTGAGTATCGGCAGTGTAGATAACCCACTGTGTCTTGAGGTTAGTACCGTGACCCGTGGAGTGAAGGGAAAGGAGATCCCAACGTACCTTTCTATTATCATCTTTCGTATAGCCTGAATCTCCTCCAAATATCTCAGTTTGTTGGCATCACCGGTTATGTCTCCATCACCGGTGTAGTCATGTAGAAGACTCTTCAGCTCCCTAGGTTTCCCCTTATATGCATCATTCGTAGCATTTTCGTGGTTCATCAGTTGATCAAGAATGTCAACAAGGTCTCTGTACACTTTGGCATATTCGTACTCTTTCGACAATCTTTCTTGTTGCCCAGATGCATGGTTTTGGTAGTGATGTTGTTGTTGTGATTCCACTGGAGTCATGGGCAAATCGAAACGAGAATTATCCAGCAGAGAAGGATTGGTTTTTATCAACCTGAGTACTTCATTCCGCAGCTCTGACGACATTGTGGGGATTGTGATGAGATTAGTACGGTATGAAAAACACTAGTAAGTCTTATGTAAACTGGATCTTGAATGTTCAGTTGTTCAGTTGTTCAGTTGATAATATCTTGTTATCGAGGGCTTTTTTTTTTTTTTCCTTCCTCTCGACCATGACGTCTCCACCTCTCCAGCCCTTCAAAGGAAACTGAACCATTCTTCAACTTCATAGAGTTGACACAGCCTCCAAAATTCAAGAGCACCAAAGAAACGATGTCATTTGAGTTCCCCAAGCTATACAATTTCCCACCCTTCTTCACCAAGCAGCCCAACGAACAAACATGGCAAGCACAACGAACCCAATGGATCACACTGATACTCCAATATTGTACACATAATAGGATCTGGATCCTTAACAACAGAGGTGTGGCTTTGTCTATGGGGAATGTGGAGATGCTCGAAGATGAAGTGGAAGATGACACTGAAGGAAAAAGACTACAAACAGATTTGTTTAATAACACGCAGATCGACAGATCACTGGATAGTGGCATTGTCACTGAAATCTTCAAAGAGATGGTACTCAATGGGGATGCCACGTGGGTGAACAAGAAGGACGAAACACAGATCTACGTACTGTGGCACAGACCAGAAGACTGGGGCTCTATGATCCTGGAGTGGTGTGAAGCCACTGGACAGAGTGGTGTGGTGTTCACCTTGTACGAGTTGGCACATGGCGACTTGAGTTTGAGGTGCGAGTTTCATGGAATACATCCCAAGATTCTGGAAATGGCTCTCAGTTCATTGGTGAAACGTGGAAGAGCACAGCTTATGAAGGACGAAACGGGACGTATTGCAGGTGTGAAGATACAGTAAATTGGCAAACAATGCATCATGAGCTTTTCATTCTCGTCTTCATACATATATACAGGAGTCTCTCTAAATCAGAGTCATTACAGCTTGAAAACTCTGCTGTTCACCACGTCCCAGTTGGTAGCATCAAACACCTTCGCAACGTATTCTTTTCTGCCCTCGATGCCAAAGTCTAGGAGGTAGGAGTGGTCCCACAGACTCACACCGAGCAAGGGCAGTGTGTAGTCCTTCACGTCCTGCTCCAAATCCTCCTTCATGGCTTTGACTTCGTTGAAGTCCTCCACTGAGATTGGTCCGTTGAGATCCAAGGCCAAGTTACCGGCAAAATGGTATGGGGTACCAGAGTTGTTCAAAGCCAAGACATCAAGCTGCTTAGTGGCATCCTCAACGAGGAACAACCAACCTTGACCGAGCACGTTTTCACTCTGCGCAATAAGCTCCTGTTTCAGGCCATCCAAAGATCCGAATCTGGCATTGATTCTGTCTTCGAGTTGTCTTGAAGGTGCTGATGTGTTGTTCTCTGGTGATTGTAATTGCTGGAAGAAGAAGTGGTTGTTATGACACTGTGAGGCAACGTTGAACACTTTCTGCTTTGTCTGGTCTCTAGCGTGGATCTGTGCAATGTGGAAGGGGAAACGTGTCTCATCGGCGGTACCGGCTGTGAGTTGTGACAATCTGGTAGTGAGGAACAGTTGGTAATCTGTCCATGCTGTCTGGAAGCCCTTGGACGAGTAGAGCCCAGGAAGAGCGGACGTTGTGAGACGCGGAACTGTGTGGATCAGTCTCTTAGTGATGAACGACATTATTCGATTTCCTTCAGGAGAAGAGGTATAATGTCTATGATTTGTGTCTATTAGTTACCCCAACATGGTGAAAAATTTCGATCACCATCAAGTCGAAGTTGGAAGTCTCTTCCTGTGCTTACTGACCCGTCGATGCCTGGCAGATTACCCGGCGTTCGGGAGGCAATACGCTATCTCCACTTCTAGATTTACCGAGACATTACTCTCTCTTGCCACTACTCAGAAACCCAGCAAGAAGACCAATTACTATTCATGATGATCAAATCACAGATACAGAAACATGTTACACGAATCCCGACTTCAATTCGTTCGGCCATCACCCCTTCTAGACGGTGGTACTCTCCACTTCCTCGATACTCCAGATCTCAGCAACCTACTCCACGCACCAGAAAGACTTATAACGACCAAAACAACTCGTACCAAGACACTAGACCTTTCGAGTACTACGAGACACCTCATGCACAGAGTTACACATACACTTACCCAACCACAGGATCAGTCCCAAACCCTGGTGGCGTCATCACAGAAGCTGATGGGATTTACAAGATCCTTAGAGAACCAACACTAGTGATTGAACGTCAGATGGAGATGATGAATGTATTCTTGGGATTCGAGCAAGCCAACAAGTACGTCATCATGGATGCGCTGGGAAACAGATTGGGATTTATGTATGAGCGTGAGTTGGGGTTCTTTAAGATCATGATGCGTCAAGTGTACAGATTGCACAGACCGTTCCTTGTGGATGTGTTTGACAACGCTGGAGAACATCTTCTCACGATCAGAAGACCGTTCAGTTTCATCAATTCCCATATCAAGGCTATCCTCCCAGGTTTCAGAAACGAGGAAGAAGGAATCATCGGCGAGAGTGTACAGAGTTGGCATCCATGGAGAAGACGTTACAACTTGTTCAAAGCCGAGGACCACGAGAACTTTAACCAGTTTGGTGCTATAGACGCACCATTTCTCAGTTTTGATTTCCCAGTGAGGGATGAACAAGGAGTCGTGGTGGCATCTGTGGATAGAAACTGGGTCGGATTGGGCAGAGAGATGTTCACCGATACTGGTGTCTACATCATCAGAATGGACCCTGCATCATTTGCTGGCATGGAAGGATATTATCCTCAAGTTGGAGGCCCTATCACACTGGATCAAAGAGCTGTGTTGTTGGCCAATGCTGTGTCGATTGACTTCGATTACTTCTCTAGACACTCCAACAGAGGTGGATTGATCAGCTTTGGGTCATACTCGGAGTAAACGGTGAATCAAGTCCCACACAACTTATTTAACGCATGTAAATACGAACATTATTCTAGAATTCACTAGTACTGAGTAGGTTGACTGTCATTCGGTACTGGAAAAGGGGGCCCTAACACGTAAGCTCAAATGTCTAGAAGGGGCCAGGTGTCACGATTTTGATGGTAATTTCGATCCACTAGCCATACGTATGAGGCACTGGGTGCGTTACTAGACAGGATAAGGTCAATTGATAAATTCAAAAGACAATTAGAGGCGTTCTGGAGATCGCGAATTTCGTAGGTCATTTTGTATGGGCCCCATAGTTAAGCGCTAACAAAAAATTTCGTCGATGACGAAATTCGTGATGCGAGCATATGCGCGACGAAATGCGTGGTGCTTGGGTGTTTTGGCTTGATTCAAGTCGTTCTCTCGATCGACCGACGAAAATTTCGTCGGTCAGTGGTGTGCGGATGTTGGGATTCCTATGCAGTTTTCAGTGTTCACCGCGCTTCCACCATAGTGAAAATCTGAACTCGAATGTGCTACATAACCATCTCAGCCTTTTTCAAATCCCCATACAAAAAATTTCGTCGGTCGTATTTTTGGAGAGAAACACGATTGTGTCCCTATAAAAATTGCGATATTGAGTATATCTATATATTGAGATGCTGTGAAGCGCTGAAATCTTCCTGGTGTAATTGCATGGTGAAAATGAGTCTATTGAATCGAAAATTGGAAGGTTAAATCTATCTTTTGGATGATTATTCTGTATACATTCAATATGGCACATAGTAAACTATTGCCTGAGCCCCGGGCCGCCCCGCGGCCGGGTAAGAGAGTTCGCGAGAATAAAAAAAAAAAAAATTGAGAAAAAGGATTGCCAGTCTCGGAGCGTAGCGCGAGCGGCAAATATGTTGTATGCTCCAAATCCAAATACAACAACTACATTCGAAGCTGAGATTGACTTGAGATCTTCAGACAGTCCTCAAAACAATACAGGCATCAATTCACACATGGTTCATGATGGTTCAAACTGAACCTGTTAACACAATCACTGATTCAATGTGTTGCAACCTCTCTTAGCATGTCGAGATACCGCCTACCAAGAATTCAGAGCACCGATCACCTAACATGCACAACACCTTACCATAACAAGCACTCTTGGGTTCCACATGAGAATGACTGTCACTATCTCGATTACCAGATCATCTCAATGGCCATTTCTTCAGTTTACTATCCGAAAAGGTGCGGTTCTTTTTAAGGAAACTTTTCTATCTCTTGTATCCGCTGGACACCGAAGCTAATGCTCACTCGATCATGATCACTCACCAAGCTCCTACTGATGTTATTGGCTACCAGCCTCTCTTCAACTTCCACACAGCACTATCGAACACTCAATATGGCCCAACTGTGAACTGTTCTGGAATTATGGTCCTCCCTTGGCTTTCAAGTTACCTGTTCTACAGCGGCACCTGATAGCAACGATCATTGTTCAAGCCATCAAAGTTCTGTGGTCAGCCTCATGGCTATCGCCTGTCATCTTTGATCCCTCAATGTTTCCCATCTCGGCCAAATTACTAATCTGATGTCAATGTACTCCGTGAGGTTTCGTGGAAGATCTGAGTACATGGCTACTCCACTTTTTCGTTTGTGGTACGTCAAGCGTATACCACAAGCAAATCGTTTCATCAATGGTAAATGTGAAGGATCACATTGGTTTCTTCGACCCAGTTCTCCCTTATACATGCCTTGTTTGCCGACTTCTTTCACTCGTGAAGGTGGGTTTAAGATTCCGATGAAGAATTTGCTCCTTGCCGCTGTGATGAGCTTCAAGTGCCATAGGGAATTTGGTGACTGAGTACTGCAACTTATGTGTTGAGTCCCGTTGACACGGTGAACGTGCATCATGTATGGCACATGGTTAAACCAGGCCTTATACTCTACTCCTGATCTAGGGTCATCATCTCAGGTACACAAGTGCGATTCTGGGTTAGATGGAATGGGTTCTCGACATCGAGCCCTAGTAACTCTGATGCCTGAATGTATAAGTATTTGGCCCATAGCCCATTCGTGTTGAATGCTAGTTGATCTGAGTTGATTAGTGCCTAATTGCTAGTTGCCAATAGATCACCAAAGATTAAAACCTCAGATTGTAGGAAGCTAGCCTATCCATACTGTTGGACTCATATTGGCATCCAGATGGTCACATCTAAGCTCCCCACTATCAAGCCATTGATGCCCCGAATCCAGAGTCCTAAACTGCTACTTAATGATGTTGACGCATGGGATGTTGATGGATGGATGCTTCCAAGATGTTGTTCACGACGCTTCGCTGAGTAGATTACTACATTGACTAGCTAAGTAGTAAGGGAGGAAGGGGTGAGAGAGAAAAAAAAAAAAAGAAGAAAAAAAAAAACGTTCACGTTCACGATTCGGAAAGCTGAAAAACATGTGGCTCTTGAACCTAGACAAGCCTCTAGGCAAGATTCATAGTAGTCCTAAACTGTTTACTTATTTCAGATTACCGGCACTAAGGGTCAAATGAGTGAGTTTACCTATTATGAAGCCAGGAGGCCAATCATCAAGTGATCTATGATCTACAATGTATGTTTGCCCCATCCTGGTATCCCCCAAGGTATGAGGTACTGAAGCCTTCAGAAAGCTCCGGTCTATGCCAACTCTGACATCTGTTCACTAACGATATACAAAAAGCCAGTTGGAAGCTAGTGGATAAACTGGAAGTCTCCTGTATTTGTCTGAGGTGAGCCATACATTCACACGTAACATAACACCCAAAGCTGGAGTTGAGCTTGACTCAAATAACACAAGCCATAATGAGATGATGACCACACTGTCATTGTCCTTGAAAATCGTGGAAAGCAATTCGTATCCCTACTTTCAATGATACGCTATCATCAACTTGTGACATTGTGCATTACCACACATATTCAAGAGGGGGCATGAATACTCAGACGCTCACACTCTCACACTCTCACACTCTCACCCTTTAACATTCGAACACGTTTTACCTATATTAACCGGATCCATAAAGGAGCTGAGTCAACAGAAGTATTTTCAGGTGTTGGAGTGGTAGCGTGTCTCTTATACACATCGCTCAAATGTGGGTAGGGTGTTCATCGGTCAGTGTGACGGACGTGAAATACGCACCAGGCGACCCGGATAGTGTTTGGTGTGTCAATCATGTTCTCGCTGTATTGTTTGAGTCGACAGACAATCATATCCACAGCAACGTTTCCAAAGCATCGAATTGTATAGATTTGGTCCTCAAAACGGGTATTTCGAAGTTAACAACTAACGTAGATCCAGACGTCCCAACTGCTGTGTCACTGTCAGAGTGATTCGTGTTTCTAAGCACCATGTCAAGTCGTTAGCCAAATATACTTCATGAACGTACCTGTGAAGAAATGGACGTGTATATATGATTAAAATATCATTGATTTATGTTCTATAATCGTCACAGCACTGACTATGAGTGAGTAAAATATAATTCACCATCATGATGATATATCAACGGGCAACGGCTCAGGAGACGAGCGGCCTTTCGACGGGACTCGAACAGTATAATATGTGGTTTGTGCCAATCCTAAGGCATATACCATGCGAAAATCGATTTCAGAAGGCTGAAGCTGTCTGTGAGTGTAGCGCAGGTTCTTGGGTCCTTGAAGGAAGCGAGCATGAGTCCTCGCTGTTGAGTGTAGATTGAGACGTTGTTGCAGAAAGCCCAGTACTGATCGGCGGTATCCCACTGGTGAGTCTCAGTAATATTGTTTCATCGAATCGTCTCACAGACGAACATTTGGCAAAGCTCCCTTTGCGAGCCATCTCGGTATATTCATGATGGTTAGACGCTAGAAAGGTCTCAGCTCTCAACGGTGGTCATAAGTTGATCTAGAGATCTGTTTCTGTCAGTATTCATCCGGTGCTCTTCGCGCCCCCTGTTGGAACTCGGGAGGCTGGAAAAAAAAGTATTCTCTGAGGAGATGATGAGTCGAAAGCAGCTTCATGGCGATGTAAAGTCTACTCCAATTGATATCTCAGTGACTCATGAACCACATAGCAACGTGACAAGCTTGTTGATACCCATAGTCCCCAGTTCCCAGATGTTAACCCACACATAACTCTGATACAGATGTGCTTTGTCTGAGCACTGATTTCTGGCAGGACGTGACCAGTGGTCCATGCCTTCTCAACAACTAACACAAGCAAATATCACACCACGACATCAATGGGTACTGGTACATATGGATATGGATTACCCGGTACCGCATTACCGTTGTACATTCATTGTGTTCTGCCCGCCAAGAGAGACCACCCATCCCCCTGTGACCAGACGATTGTAAAAAGCTAGCAGAGAATGGAACAGAAGGACACTTGATGGCATAAAATGAAATCACACACCGTTTACGGAAGTTGAAGGATGTACGTTCATTAGATCCGTCAAGGCTCAAAATTGAAACGGTACGAGATCAAGCCCATTCTAGCCTACTTGGCTTGGGTACAAACCCACAGAAATGACCTCAGACATATGTACGGTATTATACGGTTCTCTGATCCCATTTGTACAGGACATTTGGGCTTGAGAAGATCATTTCCTCTGTAACATCTCTCTTTGCTCGAGATGTTGACATGCCATTCTACTTTAGACTGAGATCGCTACTAGCTTGATTGATTCGACAGTTGACTACCGGCCCCAACCACGTTTGATATACGTCGATACGTGTCGATATATTCATGGTCAACGCGATGTATCTGTGATATGTATACGCCCTGAAATCAATATTTATCTTGTTTGTATAGGATATGATGGTCATGTCATCTAATATTTGAATATAGGAACTTGTAAGCGCTGTCTCATGCCTAGCTAGTTCATGGGAGCTTAGCTTCGATATCAGGAGGTTCTCTCAAGCATCTGAAGCTTCCAGATGTAGATATGATGGCCCACCGAACAACCAACATGTGGAATGGTCGGAGAGATGTTTCAATAATTAGACAAACTGTGCAGAATTGCTGATATTATCTAAATTATATAATTAATAAAGCGACGTACACAATATATGATGCAGCGTCAATTATAAATTCATGATCATGTCAGCGGTACCGGTGTTATACATACGTGGTCAATCGAATGATCGACGATACTATATATTGACACGTAAGGCTATTGATTATGATTACTGCCCATGATATGGGTGGAATGGAGTTTGATCGGCTATTGTATATGGATCAAGGGTTGTGCTGAGTGTTGTACTCGGTATCAACTTACACCTAGCTTCAGGATCGAGGTGTACGGTTGTCTTCTCATGCTTGGGTTAACCCGATCAAAGCAAAAATTGAAGTACTGATGTTTTGGGAGTAGGGCTCTTGACCTTTTCACTCAGGAGGCCAGGGCTCTTGATTACCATAAGATCACAGATGTTTGGTGAGCATCTCTATCTGCCTTCGACTTCAAT
Source organism: Petasospora meyerae (assembly GCA_030462915.1). Lineage (NCBI taxonomy): Eukaryota > Fungi > Ascomycota > Saccharomycetes > Phaffomycetales > Wickerhamomycetaceae > Petasospora > Petasospora meyerae. Next base: position 2,243 of record JAKVQR010000194.1, on the reverse strand, counting down.
CATCACAGGTTCATCATAGAGCCCAACGGCTAACTCTCCACACACCAAGCAAAGGTGAACACTGCTTATCTGTTCCAGGATAATCATGGCACCTCCCACATCAAGCAAATTGGCTATGAATCCACGAGTCTGCAACTACACCTTCTACAAGGAAACCAAACAGAATGAATTTGCTATCGCAAACTGTATTCAACTATCCCATACTTTTCAGGCAGATCCACCCTGGAAGGTGTATTTACGAGAGAACTTCCCTGAAACAAAATTCACGACCTGCGCAGTCACAGCTTTCTCCATACCTGCTGTAACATCCTCTGAAGTAAACTGATTGGTTCCATCTTGTGACTCCATGATAGCTTGATGTAGCTCCTCGCTTGTCATGTGATCACCCGTATGTTCAGCAAGGATTTGGATGATGAGCTCCTGGAGCTAGGCTTCAGGCGACTTCCTCTGACTCCGGCGGTTACTGACGGTTCTTTGTCTCTTGCGGTATTCTTGTCTCCTTTGTTCTGCCATTGGTCTTCTTCTGCTGGGTTGATCTGCATGAGAGTCAAGTACATCTGTGCCAACGGTGTTCATACAATGTACCCGTTCAGGGTTGATAGCCCTTAGGGCTTCCTTGAGGACATCTCTGATACCCAAGAACTGTGGTTTAGGAACAAAGTCAGCAACACTTGATTCCTCCCCCAAAGCATTCTTGTAGAAGGCAGATTCTCTGAAGCACCCCTTGACAAATTGAGTTCCCATACGTTCCTCCAAAGGCTTCAATAGTGATATTGGTCCCATATCCGGCAGTGTCTTCGGAAGGTTAACCGAATTCAGTGAACACAAAGTGCGTAATCCATGAGGGCAAATCATTTCTTCGACTCCTGTAGCTCCACATTTCTCACAGCTAAAACAGGACAAATTGGGAAGCCAAATATCAGTGCCTTTCTCCTCTGTGGACAATCTGAGTTTCATGTAGATCTTTGCTGAAGAAGTTGATGATTGCAACCAACTCAAACGACAGATTGAATAGCTGATCTCCCTTTTCAAAGTTTTTTGAAAGGTGTGAGAGATGTTGATGAGACAGCGATTCCACTTTATTTCTGCTCGGCTCAGCTCTTGTCCATCCCTTTCGTAGACATCGGAACACTTGTGACCTTGAACGTGAAACGTCAGTACCGCGGTCTCGCCCTTTTCGTCAATTTCGAAAGCCTCTTGGCTTGGACATGTAACGCCACCAAGCTGGCTAGCCAGCACTGTTCGTAGACTCAACTCGGTCGCAGCACTGATGCGCAGATCTCCATCCAATGACTTCCAACGGCCAATCTCAGACCGGATTTGTGCTCTCTGCTCTGCAAGCGCATCGAGGAAGAAAGTGATGAAGTTTGCACCTCGTGCCATCTTCATACGAGCGTTGAATTGTTCGGCGCTATTGCTTGTGACAATTTGACCAAAGTACACCGGAGGATCAGCACATGCACGACTTACAGCCGCAAACGAACCTTGTAGTAGAAGGTATTCCGAGCTGTTTCGTTTGAACTTTGAAGCACCAGCTTTCTCTCTCAATATCTTCAAGACGTCATTTTTGGCTCTTCTGAACCCCTCTCTGTTGGTGGAAAATGTCATTCGCATAGCGGCATTCTTTAGGCGACCCAGGAGTTTTCCTGTAAACCTCTTCTCCAGGTTACGTTCGAGGTGTTTGAGACATTGGATGTGCCTTCTATTAGCCTCTCTATGTCCCAAACAATGCACTATTGCACTTTTGATTGATTGATGGGCGTCTGAGATTATCCCCATCGTTCTCAGGCTTGGGAAGAGAGCAAATGTGGTGGACAAGAAAGTGGACCAGTTGTCGTTATTCTCACTGATATGATTGGTGATCATGTTTGATATTGGGAACGTTTTACCAGAATTTGTTATGCAGTTGAGTGTCAAAAGCAACTCGTATCTCGACTTGTCCTGTTCATCTTCAGTATGATGAGAAGATTGTTCTTCTTGACCATCGTGTGAGGATGTGACGATGATCTCATCGCCAGAACTGGCAGAGACATTCGTCTTGGTCTTGAGTTTCGACTTCGTTAAAAAAGTCGCATCAATGCAAACAAGTGGCATTAAGTTACCACTCGCTGCAATTGACTCGAACGTCTTCGTGTTGAACAGACTGAAGAAGAGTGCATCCACTGTTGGCTGGTTCCCATCTGTACGCTCCTTCCACTCCTTATATCTCTTGATCACCTTCGATGTCATGACTGATGCCTTCA
>JAKVQR010000193.1:51990-64831 GCA_030462915.1 Petasospora meyerae | reverse complement strand
TATACGATTGGTCTATTGATTGGTTTTGAGCAGGAATGATGGGACTGTCATATTAATCTTTACCGCTTTGTTTGGAGTTCTGAATACTACACATGAGATCAGTATGATCGCAGTTTGTTCAGGAGTCATGGTATTGACAAGCTATACCTGTCTACCAATAGACTTTTGAGAAATCTGACATCAATGGTTCTCCTGATATATTCAAAACTCTCCAATCCTACAATTTCAACGTCACTTGGCCAAATATGGATGTAGGTAGTCGACTAGCTGTTCAATTATGGTAATTGGTAGCGTATAATAGATCCGGTAGTTCCGTACTTCTGTTTCCATACCTACGGGCTTTAGACGGAATTAAACCCCATACTTGAAATTGCAGCTGTAAAGGATGGAAGAGGATGACAAATTATTCAGCACATTAATACAACCGTATTGTAAACACAACTTTTCAACCCATAGATTACAAATTACAGATTACGAATTATTACAAATTATTAGAAATTGGTTATATGCGGTTATCTGGCTAATCTGAATGCTAAATCTTCAATTGGCTTCAACATTCAACAGGGAATCTCATGAAAGCTTATATAAAGGCGGCCTGAGATCCACCACTTCTCTTCTGCAACCAATTGATGATCGAATTATACTTGAACCACACAGCAGTGAGCACTCAGCTCAAACCCCAAACTGCAATCAACAATGTCTACCCCTGAGAACAAAGTCTACTTCATCACCGGCGCCAACAGAGGTATCGGATTTGCCTTGACAAAGTCTCTTTCTACAAACCCAAACAATGTCATCCTCGCCACTGCTCGTGATGTTTCCAATGCCACCGAACTCAAGCAACTTTCGGAGACAACCGGCAACATCAAGATTGTCACCCTTGACGTCTCTTCTGAGGAGTCCATCAACGGATTAGATGAACAGTTGAAAGAACACGCTGCAGGTGGTATTGACTACTTCATCTCCAACGCCGGTATCGTTAGAGCCGATAAGACCCAACAACCTTCCATCAACGTTGAAAGATCCGTTTGGGTTGAACATTTCGTCACCAACGCACTTGGTCCTGTGTTGATCACCCAGAAGGTCCAACCATACCTAATGCAAAGACAAACCAGAAAGATTTTGTTTGTGTCCTCCATTGTGGGACTCATCAATTCGTTCTACGAATTCCCATCGAGTGCCTACGGTATGTCCAAGGCTGCACTCAACCATTACGCCAAGTTGCTATCTTGGGAGTTGAAAGGTGAAGGATTTGTTGTGATTGCAGTGCACCCGGGTCTTGTTATGACTGATATGGGGAAAACGGCTTCTTCTATGATTGAAGATAGGGAAATTGTGGAGTAGTTGGAGGCCATTGCCATCTCTCCAGACCAAAGTGCCGCTGATTTGCTCAAGTTGTTGGATACTGTTGACTTGGAAGGGTCTGGTAAGTTCTACAACAACACCGGTGAGACAGTTCCATGGTGATCTTTCTTTATATAGGTAGAGTCTAGACTGCGTATATACTATATATGTATTTCTCAAAACTCATCGGATCTATGACGTCATAAGAAATAACAACACGTACACGTTCAGTGAATGGCAGATTTCGCGCGAGAACCTTACGAAGGAACTTTGGAAAAAAAACTCTTCAACACATTGCACAACCGAATGGTATCGTATTAATCGCACTGAAATATTTGGCGACCGGGTGTTTGGGATTGTGTGTATGAGTTTGTTGAATTCCGTACCCTTGTCTGTTATGATTGTTCCCGGTTGACCGCGGATGTTCACAAGACATTCACGGATACAAAAGTGTGCCTAATACCACAGTGTGGAGCTTGTCGGATACCATAAAGAGATCGGTTTAGCATCCAAATTGACCAGTTCGCACCAAAGGTGTTCCGGGTGATGGTATTTGGTACAGTTGTCATCACTTTGATGGACTGTATACTACATCACTCGGTTAGTACCGCATTCTTTTGACCAGTCTGATTACCTACGATGAAGAAGCCTCGATGTTGGTCTACTATCAATGTTGGATGGGTCTTACAGTGACCTATCCACGCATTGGGTAAAGAACCCTCGAGTTTCTGATATCACCGTGTTATTCAGAGCTTTTCGATTGTACAAATTTTCCATCCTTTGGACTAACAGATGTGGTGTGTTGTAGAAAGTAGTTTCCGTGTTTCTTTTTTTTTTTTTTTTTTTTGTTTAGACACGGAAAGAAATGGCAGAGTCGTTCGAGGTCAAAGCAAAGAAAGTGTTTCAATTTAACTCGAAGCTCGAGGCCTTGTGCTTTGTGTGATGGTGACTTTTGAATGGATGAAATAATGTCTTGGTCATGCGTGAGTATACTTATTACTGGTAACTGTGTTCAGTATTCCATAGGAGATAGGAGTATAACCTCCTTATCGATTGGTGATGGGAGTATCTCATACTAACAATTAACAATCACGTCCTAGGGTTGGCACTTGCTCGTTGTGTGTTTGCATTGGAGTCGAGGTACGCGTCGTACCTTTTCATCAAATTCGTATTGCTTCAAAACCTGAGAAAATAATGAATCCCACTTGTCACTTGAGATATGCCTCCATGAGAAAGTTGATGTGGTCGACACTGATTGCATGCCGGGTTTAATGTCCTGTCTTCAACCTATAATGTGCGGCGTGTTGATCTATCCAAAGACTTGTGGAGGAATGACTACCTTTAATTTCTCTTCAAGGGCCTTTTGTGTCTGTTGAGGATGTCAACGGATGACTACATGGACTTCAATCACTAGTTGTGATTGGATTGTACTACAAGATCATTAGCAGCTTGAGATTGAAGTACCAACAGCTTGTCATCCCATATCTTCCAGCACTTCAAGGCTTTAAATACAATTTCATCCCCAGGATCGGAGAACTGTGATTCCGTGTAGTTTTTAGTACTCTTGAATGGCTTACTCGTGGAGGACCCTATTTCTTTCCGATCTTCGAGATACCTAATTCCACCCTTTAAGAGTGCCCCTACCAATCAGATCGCAACGAACGGGTATAAAAGGATCACGCTGTGCCACGATCCTCTATGACGACGTTACATGCAGTACTGTCACACAAGTCACGGTGCAATTGTTGGTCTGCTTCTCACATTCACGTCGCTCAAGTTGTATGGTAATATGCCATTGTAATTACTTGTGATGGTCTCTCAACGTCTAGTTTGTGTCTCAAATTTTGACAACCAAGAAGTTGTATCACAGAGCCAGCTCTCCTGGTTTTTTGTTGACATCAAACGTGCTAGGGCATGGAGAAGGTGGAATGATTTTCCAACCCCTGTATACTTCGTGCTCAATATTATTGACTGGGCTCGGTATCTCATCGGAAGTTGATGACGGATCAGTATTCGTGTGATCACACATGCAAGTGCAACCATCATTCTGCATTGATACTTGATACTGAGCCTCTACAGTCTACTATATAACACGAGAGTCCGAGTACCATGACGATCGTCAAGATGATTATAACCGCTTTGAGTACAGGGTATCACCAACAGTGAGCCTACAAACAGCGATCTCTATGATGATCAGTGTATTCGGACAGCTTCTCAATAGCACAATTTCAAATCAATTGGAAGTGATAATGTAGATTAGTCAATGTCATACAGTTGTCATACTTGATAAGCCTAACTTACTAATCGGTTCACTTTGAAATCTGAATTACGATCTGGTACGTTGATCCGGGTTTAAGCGCATTTTACGGGGCTGCAGGGGCCGGGGCTCGGATTTAGCGGGGAAAAGGGTGCGTATATATATATTTTTTGCAATCAGGGTTTAGTGCACTGTAGACTATCATTTACACTGAATCACGACAAATGGTGAATTGAGTTTGTGCTCGAGGGAAGTTCAATATAAAACTACCAATATCCTGTAGTTTATCTCCTGACTGCAATGAGGAAGTATGGTCTTTCCACAGTACACTACATCACTACCAGCTACAACGCTAACTCTCAATGCTTAACATGTCTTCTTCTACCAACAAAGTCTACTTCATCACCGGTGCCAACAGAGGTATCGGATTCGAACTCACCAAGAAGCTTTCAGCCAACCCAAACAATATTATCTTGGGTACCGCTCGTGATGCTTTTAGAGCCACTGAACTCCAACAACTCGCCAAGTCCACCGGTAACATCAAGATCCTCACCCTTGACGTCTCTTCTGAGAAGTCTATCAACGGATTAGACGAACAATTGAAAGAAAATGCTACTGATGGTATCGATTTCTTCATCTCCAACGCCGGTATTGCTAAGTCCGAGATATTGAACCCCTCTCTCCAAGTCGAAAGATCCGTCTGGATGGAACACTTCATCACCAACTCCCTCGGTCCAGTGTTGATCACTTAGAAGGTCCAGCCATACTTGATGCAAAGACAAACCAGAAAACTCATGTTTGTATCTACAGTGTCCAGTTTCATCAATTCGTTTGTTGAGTTCCCCTCCTCCGCTTATGGTATGTCCAAGGCCGCTTTGAACCATTTTACCAAATTGCTCTCTTGGGAGTTGAAAGGTGATGGTTTTACCGTGTTTGCAGTGCACCCAGGGACAGTTGCAACTGATATGGGTACCAGTGCCGCTCAGTCTTTGAAAGACGAGAAAGTGGTTGAATACTTCAATTCCTTGCTTGTTACTCCTGAGAAGAGTGCAGGTGATCTTATCAAGTTGATTGAGACTGTGGATTTCGAGGGCAGTGGAAAGTTCTACATGCCATCCGGTGAGACTATGCCATGGTGAATACGTCCATCGGTTAATATAGACCTTCTAAGATCAGGAATTAACACTGATATCTAGGAATGCCAGTAGACATTTGAATCTTCTGCTCTGTTTGTAATGGCAGCTTCTATTATCTATGACGTCACTGGGACATTCCAAGAAACGGCAGACGTCGTGCAAAAAAGAAAAAAAAAAGAAAAAAAAAAAGTGCGTCAAGATCAAGAAAAATTGTGACCATGAAGTCGGTTCAACAACCACTATGATAGTGATTCAAGAATTGAATAACAAAATTGCCAGAAGTGCGTGTAACGTGTTCGATTGTTGATTAATGATTCCTCTTTGAAGTTTGATCAGCTTGTCACAGAGTTATTCAATGCGATTGATCTGTAGAGTAAGTTTCCACTACACAGATCCATGTTGTGTGGAGAATCACAAATCACATACTAACATACTAACTGTTACTGGTAGATCCTACAGCTCTCCATAGTTTAAGGTACTGAAGATGAACTGATGTAGTCCTTTGTCACGGATTATTTCTGGGAAGGACCGGCTGAAATGAGTTGATCGAGGGTGTCGATATACTGACTGTGAGTGATCAAACTTTCCAATCATATCCTGTCTTCACCTCTTTGACCACTCTGTGGGGAGTCTCTTCCTTCCGATATATATAAGGGTCTGATGTCTGTGCGAGAGATGTCAGTGGATGATTGCTAGGTTTATCTGTACGGGTTGTTTGGATTGAGACATATCTACAACTCGGTATCGAGGAATCAGCACTAGTGTAACTGACATCTAGGAGTACATCATGACTTCGAATACAATTTCATCCTCAGAGACACTATCATCTAGGCTCAAGATGTAGACTTTAAGCGACGTACTACTGATGAATAGAGTATACGACTCAATAGCAATTGTAGACGATGTGGTGTAGGTGTAGCCGAACTTTTGGCTCTTGCTTTATATATATATATAGAAAGTTCACTGGATTCCTGGTATGATCAAACTATTCATTGATTTCCCACAACCTTTAAAACAAGATTTTTGTCACTTCCTAAGGCAGATCTGAATTGTCTGGTCATATTGCCCAATTTTGTAATCATTGATGGGTTAACATATCTGGAAGTACGACGACGTCGTGGCCACTTGTATCGATCACTTACGACTGTGTGATTGGCATTAACCTGACTACAATTACTGGGTACCTACTACCGAGGACCAAGAATGTAAATTCCACTTATCTACAAAGACCACTTGGTGATTGAGCTTACCGCGTGGGATGTGTCCATGCCCCAGGAACACTTATAGGTATCACTGAATCATCCCTTATGAGGTCTGAGTACAAATTTCACTCTCTACTGCCAAAGCTGTAGATTCAAGACTGAAATCGAGAGATGAGAGATGATACATATCTTAGGGATAAATACTATTATATACAAAGCACTCTGTCAGTGTCAATGGATTATAGTGGATCCGATTTTGAGGTTAGTATTTGAGGGCGTCGATTGACCCCGGGGAAGATCAGTAACTTCAACAGCTTTCGTACATTGTATACACATTGCATTCAAGTAGTCAATGCTCAACCATCAATGATCAATAGTCAACACCTGATTGATAAAACCTGCTACTAACTTCTCTGTACTTCATCGCTAATTGAAACTTCATGGATTCCAAAGAGTGTGGTAGTGACTTGACCAAACCGGTAAGGTTATGTGCACTGGTGTCTGATGGTGGAATGTACAATTCCAGTGTCCACCAACATTTTTTTCTTTTCGGCTCAACTGATCAACTTCGTATCTACAGCTTACCTGACGACTCTCACAAGATGTTCTTTTTGTGAGTGGCTTTCTGGCGTGCAGGTATTTCAGTTGATATAAACTCCGCATGTCCATTTTTACTGGTATATGATTGATAAGCCATCAATGTCTCGTTGCAGTTCAACCACGTGGACACCATGAGGCTGTTGTGACATTTGAAAGAATGATTGCAGAAGCTTATTCATGAATTCTCCACCGTTGTCAGTACTGAGGGTTTCAACACAAGATCACCAATTCAACTTGAAATCTATTGTGAACGACGTACACATACGTGCACACTACAGATAGAGTTGAACTAGAGGTGATGGAAGTTTGTCAGCAGACTATACCTCATAAGAAGATCCCACGAGTGTCAGATGTCTGATATATGATGTGTACTGTTTGATCTGGGTCCCTTCAAGTCATATGTTCTTTGTGGGTTGACATTTGTGATAGCAGAATACCATCCTGATCGACAATATACCTCATGAGACATTTCGACAATAACACAATTTCAAATCAATACCAACTCGGAATCTGTTATAGTCTAGAAAGTTCGATAGTAGCACTAAGCACCGAGATCCGGGAATTTATTAGTAATCGTTAGGATATTCCATGCGATATCATTTGTTAATTGTGATGAGGATATACAGAGAGTTCGGCGTTTAGCGGACTTACGTCCTCGGTAGTCTCGGGTCTCGGAGCTAGTGGATCTGGGGTACACATAGAAATAACGCCATGAATGGGAATCAGTGAACTGGGAACGACCGTTTACAGCCGAGCATGACAAATTCTAGAAACCAAGTTTTCAGAGGCCAATGTGTTAGAAACCCGACTATATAAGGCCGATAGGATCCAATTGCTGCTGGAGAAGCTGAATGATGTCTTCATATTCACATGAATCCTACAAGAACCAACCACATCAACATCATGTCTACCGCCACCAACAAAGTCTACTTCATCACCGGTGCCAACAGAGGTATCGGATTCGCTCTTACTAAGAAACTCTCCGCTAACTCAAACAACGTTGTCTTGGCCACCACCCGTGATATCTCCAGAGCCACTGAACTCCAAAAGCTTGCAGAAGCCAACGGTAATGTGAAGATCCTCACCCTTGATGTTTCATCCGAGGAGTCTATCAACAAGTTGGATGAGCAGTTGAAGGTCTATGCAGCTGATGGTATTGATTACTTCATCTCTAACGCTGGTATGGCCAAAGCAGAAATCATGAGCTCATCCCTTCAAGTTGAGAGATCCATCTGGCTCGAGCACTTCATCACCAACACTCTCGGTCCAGTGCTCATCACCCAGAAGTTACAACCATACTTGTTGAAGAGAAAGACCAGAACCATCATTTTCATCTCCACTGTTGCAGGGTTGATCAACTCCTTTGTCGAGTTCCCTTCATCCGCATATGGTATGTCCAAGGCAGCTTTGAACCACTTCACCAAGTTGCTTTCATGGGAGTTGAAGGGTGATGGTTTCACTGTCTTTGCTGCTCATCCGGGAACTGTCTCTACTGATTTGGGTAATGAAGCCGTGAGTTTGGTGAAGGATGAACAAGCTTTGCAAATGTTGAAGTCTGTGTTGATTACCCCGGAGAAGAGTGCTGATGATCTTGTCAAGTTGCTTGAGACTGTGGATGTCGAAGGGAGTGGTAACTTCTACATGAACTCTGGTGAGGCTGTGCCATGGTGAAGTCCAGATTTGTGCAGCAATGAGCATATAACGATATTTGTATAGTTGACTGTGTGAATTTCATGGATTTGATATTTGATATCATGAGATTATGTCTCCTATCTTCTAGTGAGTCTAGAAGCTAAAAGTTTCTGAAGGTTTCATGATCATGGAATCATGATGATGGAATCATGGTTCTTGCTGACAATATGATCTGACGGTAGTGCTAGGGAGGAATATGCAGTAATAACAGTTCCCACTACAGTACGTATTTAAGCTTCATATGATCGATCTAATGAATATTTTCGTATCTCTTGTGGAAGTACCTCAAAGCTAATGAGCTTAGTCTTTTAATGCTGTGTGGGGATTGCATCACTTCTATGACGTCATTGTGGCACGGCAGATCGCAAGAAAAAAAAAAACACGCTCAAGGGTGAAAATCACCTTTACTCATTCGTAGAGTCTAAACTCAACTCATCGGCTTGACTTGTTGCAACTAAACGACATATTTTGCATGCGAGAAGGTTCTTTCAGAAGTTACACTGGTACCCTGAACACCAGCAGTCCCTTGACCCAAGTTGTTCCATTGGCTGTTTCGTGAGTGAGTAACCGCACCACTATTTGATGACGTTGTCGGTAGTCATTAGAGACTCCATTTGTGATGGTTGGTCAACAGTTACTAACCGAGATTGTTTTACAAAGGGAAATCGAGCGGTAAGTACGTGTCTGTTCTGACGAAACTCTTCCAGTTCGAGCTTACAGGAATTGAGTGAGAAGACGTGATACGAGTTGTTCGATACTGTCGGCACCAATCGTGAGGTGGTCCACTTCCGCTCAATAGGTGTCTTGATCTTCAGGATGTCTCGACGATGTCTCCCTCTCTATTCCACTCCAGGAGCCATTTTGTGTTGGTGAATGTCAACGGTGGAAGTGTTAGGACCAAGATGCACTTGAAGCCTGGATTGAGATATATCCAGAGTGAGAGGCAGATGAAACCTACAGAACCAATGGCATCAACAAACACAGTATGGCTTTCAATACAATTTCATCTTCAAGATACTTCAGTCTTCGATATGTTTATTTACCGTGTAGCTGGAAACCGGCATGATGTTCACCCATTGATCTTTGCGTGTGCTAATCGGTAGCAACGGTCATGGATGTGTGCGTGGCCGGACCTGAGGGCTGTTTCTTCTATATATCAGCACCCTCGACCCTGTTTTGACGCAAAGTACTATAATCTGTACTTGTCATGAAATAACAACCCATGGTTGTGATAAACTTTTCGTATTCAGTTGCGTGTCTGACCGATGGTAATAGCTCTATCCGGCGTGGCACGATCGTTCGAAACCGAACACTGATCGGTTGGATACGTTTTGCAAGTTGAAACCACTTCCGAGAGCGTGGCTCCATTGAGTTATGTCCTTCATATTGGATCGAATTTTGCCCTCTCTGATAACAATTGATACATCAGTATTGAAAGTCAAGAGGCACATTCCAATCCAATGTATTATATCTACTTGGGTGCTTTATCGATCGAGTCTACCTCACGTTGAGAGTGGTAATCCATAGTTGAGAAGCCATCGAAACATCAGGTAAGATTGATCGAGGTAAGCCCTGATTCCTGAATACAATTTCACTCTCACACTTTGATGTAGTCGACAGTTCCAAATTACCATACAAACACGAATCTCCGATAGATGATGTTCGATGGTCTCATCAAGTCATCTGGTCTTGATCTGGGGCTAAATGCTAAATGCCACAACTTAAAGTCTATAGGTTTCGTTCAACAATTCAGTTAAGCGACGATGATATCTACTGAGTTCGACTTTAGCGGCAGTTGTGTGTGATATGGGGACCGTGTTTCTTCTATGACGTCATTAAGGGGGGGTCCAAAAAAAAAAAGACGATCAAAAAAAAAAAACATCTACGATGAATGTTGGACACCTTGTCTGATACTCATTTGAAGCAACACAAATGATTCGTTTTGGTGCTTTTGGTGGATCGCCAGACCAGGGACCTTTACTAAAGTCCTACCACAGCTTCTCAGCAAGTCGTATCTCGATTCTCTACCCTTGAGGTATGTTCTAAATTGGATCTATATGACTTTGAACGGTGGTCATTCTACATTCTCAATACAATGGGGTTGGAGCTGTTTCGATTGTGAGTGGAGTGTTGAAGGTGTACATGTGACGTCTGTTGAAGATGGCACTATACCATCTACCATCCACTATTACTCACTACGATCAAACTACTCTAGCCTCTAAATCAATTTTCACTTTCCAATGGACATAAAAAGTGTAGTGCTCTCTTGTTCTGTATGGTTCCAATGACGTCATCCACGTTGTGTGTAGCTTGTTCGCGACATCTCGAATCTCGACGTCGCCAACCAGAACTTCACCATCAAGTCAGGTTTGTAGCTTAAAGTCGATGACAGTCCTGAATCGAGACTACAGCTGCCGAGAGTCTTTCCTTAGCCACAACTGACGTATGTGCTTGCTGATGTCTTCAGATACATCCTATTGTTTGTTATGATTTTCTTCTGCCGTTCTGTTTAAGGCTCATCACAAAGTCGGCGGTGAAGAAATGAAATTCAACCATATCTTCCGATTTGTGTTGTTTTCCATATCACCTCAAAATAGACCACTGTCAGTGTCTCCACTTCGACCTTCAACGATTGATTAAGCCAACATCTTGTCAGTACAAGCCTACTCCATCACTACATCTGTCCAAACATGGTACATGAGAGCCTACTAACAAGTAGGATTCATACATGATCACTCATGGGCATGATATAAGTCGCACGAGGACATGATACATTCACATGATGCAGTGTTGAAGAAGTCCATTGGAGTGATCTGGTGGATGGATGGTTTGATAGATCGAAATTCATGAATCAGATCGTTCATCTCCGATCACCTTCATGGTTTCTGGAAGCACTCGGAACACCTTCATGTATATCTCGTCGACATACAACAATTTCATCAATATACAGGCTTTAATGTAGATGCGTCTGTAAGAAATGTATATTATGAAGTACTCATGATGTAGCTGATATCAAGGGTAGCTGAGAGATCCATTTTATTCGATCGTGTCCCGTTGCAGCGTATAAGAGTCTCGGAGTTAAGACGGAGATAAACGAGATCACCGTTCTACTTTGTCATTTGAGAGGACATATAGTGAAGATATCGATTACCGATTAAAGGAAAAGTTTAGATCTTGTTGTTGGGTATGATTGAACATGTTTAAGATGAAATATAACTACTAAGAACACATATCAAGCACGCGGACTCATCTAATTGTCCTACATTCCATAGCTTGCAAGTACATTCCGACTCTCTGAAAACTGTACATAAGGAAGCAGGCCTGCAGTCAGATTCAACAACTCATCAAAGTTGTTTGATGTGATAGATTTTCAATCGATCAAGGAAGACGCTAGAGGTAAGAATCTCCTCACTGATATACCAATCGTGTCCAGCAATCGAGTTGAGTCCGACAAGAACGATATTGTATGGCCTTTGAACTTTTGTGTGACTACCCGGCTTTTATTACTCTGTTGATTTTCATCTCTTGTGATGTCTACCTCAACAAATCCAGGAAGACTCTTGTATGGTGTTTGACGAAGTTGGTCCATAATATACATGGAAATGAGGAAGTTGTCGACAACTCTATATCTACTGGGGAGCTTTCATTATACAAGTCCTATACTACAGTCATGAGCCCTTTCCGTTCCAGATATTGGGTGACTACTCTCAAATCATCTGCTTGAAATTGATTGAGAATCTTGGGAACACTCCAATACTTTGTGAGATACAAGACATAGGGGGTTGTTGTTTGATGTTTGATGAATGTTGGTCTATCCATCAGACAGATTCTCGAGACCACAATGGTGATCCGTACTGAAAACAATAACCCATGTCAATCTTCAAGATCCCAAGATACTCAATACACACAATTCACCACTATTTAATTGATACACTCTATTAATTTGTAAAATCATACGAATATTCGGGGTTATCATCTTATTTGTGTTACCCGGCCTCATGCTTGACCCGCGATATGGCTCGACGAGGTACCATCGACAGCTTTTCATGGTTAGAATCGATTAACCTTTCCCCATATCACTGGATCTGTTCTGCTCGATCCCAGCAACGTGGTCAGAAATCTCTTTGGGGATTCCTCTTACCAAATGCCATTTCAGCACGTGGTGTGCACGGTGCTGTTCACAAACCACGGTTCGCTATGTTCAGTGACGAAGGTTAGAACGTGGATTTTGAGTTCGTCTTTTGTCTACACTGGACGCTCATGAATGTGCTCCCATCCATGCCTATTCTCCATTGACTATCAAATGTTGTGCTTCTATAGCATACGTGCGGTATGTTGTGTGCAGTGTGCAGTGGGACCTATGATCTGTGATTGTGAAAGAGATGGACTTTATTTTGAGTCTCATATCACACACTGGAAACACCACCCAGCTCACCACTCAGGTCTCCAGTGGCACTTGATTCATGCATTGGATGATCATTTGACATTCATATGAACTCCAAACAGATCAGTACCATGCAGACCTGCAACAAATGTACGATCTTGTCAAGGTCAATACTGTTGATGTAGTCTTTTGTGGATGAGATCTCGGACATATCTCGGAGATAAAA